>ML101041.1:66217-92275 GCA_003697995.1 Taxidea taxus jeffersonii
CCCCCCCTTATTTGTTATTTGTGTCTTACAGCGGAGAAGCCAGAGGAGCAATGTTCCACGGAGGTTGAGATGAAGCCTGTCAGACAGCATCAGAGCTGAAAATTACAGCTGATTAAAGGAATAAAAAAACCTCCAGGATCATTTGGTATTCTCGAAATTGACAAGTTTAGGGGCTACCCCTTTAAATAGCTGCTGGGTCTCCCAGCTCAGAGATAGAGCTTTTTCTGGAACCATGTTTATAACCCCGAGGAGCAGAAAGGAGTGAACTCGCAACCTTTTATGGAGCTTTAAAAGCTTTGTGTTCCCTCTCCAGTGTTTTTTAGTCTTAAAAACAAAAGCACTGGGAAACTTGCCTTAGAGCATGAACAGCACATCTCCCTAACCCAAGCAAAGCTCCCAAAGCCTGGGAAGCGGGTGGGCTGCGACTAGCGCCGCTGCAGTCTACTTTCCCGGGGGTTAAGCACACTGCAAAGCCCCTTCCCCTTCCTCAAGGAGCCTGGGAAATGATCTGCCGCGCGGCGGAAATAAAAATGTGAGGTTGGCACTTACCGGCGGTCACACGAATACACTGCCCTCTACAAAGCCCGCGACAACCGCGCTCTCAGCCTAATGGCGCAAGTCTTCCCACTGCCTTCTGTGTTTGCTGTTTGCTGCTCTGTATGGGAGCGCACGTTTTCATTTTTTTATGGATGTTAAAACATTTATAACTGTACAAGGTCAATGCAGAAAGGCTTGCATCGACACTGAACCGGCACAAGCAGCCTCCAGGGATGGATTAAACCTGGAAGTTAGAGTGAGCATCGCCAACCGGTGGATGCCATTTCCCAGCGCTTGTGACAAAATGGCAGCCGATGAGAGCGGAGCCAATGGACAGGAAAGGGGTCATTGGGTTAACCTGTGTGCAAGGCCAGGGGAGTGGGGTCAGGTTCCCCCCGCCCTGGGCTGCTGACCTAGGGGGCTGCCATTCTGCCTCTTTCGAGCCCGTTTCTACTCCCCAGCTCCCACCTCCCAAGTCCTCCCAGGTACCCTGCTGTCACCCTCCCTTCCACACATGGTCTCTGTCTTGTCCTGTGCATCCTGCCAGGACCCAGGCTAGCAACCTCTCTCAGAGACCCATGGAACTTTGCCTGGAGACATCTACCCCGAGTCTCCTATAGTTTGGTACATGTGTGACAATTGATAGATTGACCATGAAAAGGTGAGGACATTCATCGCAATTTTCTTCAAACATCAGAGAGAATCTTCTAAACCAGCTGCAAAGAGCTATCTCTGGTTAGCCTTCAACCCCCATTTTGGAATGTAGGGCTTCAGTTGTTGCAAGTTAAGGCTCTCTGGGAAAATCAACAAACCCGAAGAGTTAACTAACAGGGTTGTTTGGAACCATGAGAATATAGTGAATTGAATAAGAGAAAGGAGAATGGTCTTGTTTAATATGCCAGATGTCTATAGCCAATGCATGTGAAGAAGGTTTTTGAGAAGAGTGGGAGTTTCTCTTCCTCAATTCTATAATTTACTACCTGGGCAACCCTGCACAATTCCATTTCTCTCTCAGATCGTTAGCCTCCTCCTCTGTAAAATGGGGATAAGCCTCCCTGCCCCATCAACACTATGTACAGCACTATGCAAATATTCAATATTGTTCTCTTTATCCAAAGGCAAAATAAGTAAACTTCGAGAAAGAATACTGGTTCCAAAAGCAAAGACCAGAGTTCTAATATCTACTTCTTCCCCGATTGAGTTAACCAGTTCATCTCCATTTCATTATCCATAAAGTAGAGTCATCGGCCAGCCCCATTGCTACAGAAAACAGAATAAAGTATTATTGATGAAAATGCTTTGAAAAATGCCAGATGTCATACAATTGTGCGGTAGCGTAATTCCTACTATGCAATAGAAGCACTTCATAAAAATTTTCTCCTGATGTTGGAATCTGATATCTTTAGGCATTGTTCTCTTTAAAACCTGATATTTCAACCACATAAATACGTGAACCTTTAGCAGTCTCCTGATGATATCTTGAGTCTCAAAATATCAAGGTATTCATTCATAGATTTCTCATCTCAAAATGACATCCTCTGGTGACCTTCCTTCTAGGACGAGTTACAGCCTTCGAGACAATGTCAGACCACACCAACTGTTCATCAGAAGAGCAAGAAGTACTGATTTTTGTCTATGTCCCTGGAAACGATGAACTTGACTGATTATAGTTACTAAAGTCGCCCACTCAGTGAATTGTCTTTCTATTGAAAATAGAAATATGTGGCTCCTGAGAGATCCTCTAAGATTGCAGAAATACTCATGCCCTCAGGAGGGGTCATTCTAACTGGACAGAAGGACCCACTTTTACAAAGCAGTCATTAGACATTGCTGTCATGTGAACAAGACTGGTCTTCGGCTAGATTTTTTTTTTTTTTAAGCTATAAACCACTTTCAGAAGGATAAATTTGTTTCAGCACCCATGATAATTATTGGCAGTATTCCTAAAGCCTCAAACCTTTACCTGTTGCACTGGAAGATACATATAGGATTGAGGATAATAATTTATGCCCAGCTTTTTTCCTCTTTTGACTTTAGTTTTGATATCACATCATGATTCAAAGCTTGGTGCACCATAAATTTTCTCCAAATGTGTAGTAATTCCTAGGTGCAGTCTAAAGTTATGATTCATTTATACTGGAGTGACAGCATAATACCTAGGTGTCAGAATCCATTAAAACTGTTCAATGTCTTCTGTTTATTTTTAGAACCAATTGAGACTTAACTGATGGTGAAAAATATACAGTCAAGTGTGTTTACTTCACCTTTACAAAGAATCCGTTATAGTCCCAATTAATTTGTTATTCCTGTCACAACAGGTACTGGATACTTCAAAACTGTCATTACTGTTTCTGCCTTTCTTTTGAGGGCTGGTGTTTATTTTTAACCCATTCAGAGGTATCTGCCTATTGTGAGCTAAGGATTTCTGTGTGTATGTGAGAGAGAGAGAAGGAGAGAGAGTAGTATATTCTCAGGACAACATAACCTGATACAGATTCTGTCCTAGAAAGCTTTTTTTTACTGCCAAAGTGAGGTGTGATTCTTTATATTAACATTAAAGATTGTTCTCAGAGGATATGGAGACCCAGTCCTGGTGTGCTAGACCAGACAGACAACAATAACATTTGAGATGTTCTAAATGTGATAGTTATTGACATCGAGGTATTTCTTTCTCTGTAACAAATATTGTCTTTTATTATTTATTTCTGAACATTTTGTATATGTGGTTTCTAGTGAGAAGGTCTGTAGGACATGGAGAAGAGTAGCTGTTAGCTTTTCCAGGCAAAAATCAAGTCCTGTTCATCATTCTTTGAAGGAATGAATTTGCATTTGTAATCAATTATTCCTTTTGTAATCTGAAAATACAAAAAAAAAATGGGGTTTCATGACAAGCACGAGAGTGATCAGAAATGGTATGTATGAGATAATTTACATCATAAAAATTCCCACCTGTACTCAAGCCAAAAGTGGTAAAACAACTAAAATTAAATTAAGACATAGGTGGGTGAGACCTACCTCTTACCTACCTCTTACCTGTAATTGCCCCAGAAGTTGACAGTGTACTGCCATTACTAAACTGTGATGATGAGAATCTGCTGTGATCACTCCATGGCACAGAGCGCCCCTGAGGGACACTGCAAGGCTCACAAGTAGGCACTCAAGGATCAGACCGTCTTGGTCTAAGCCTGGTTCGATTTCTGGCTTTGATTTGAACTTAGCGATGTGTCCTGAAATAGGCTTCTGAATCTCTCTAAATCTCAGAATACTCTTCAAAAAATGGGAATGATAATATTTCTGAACTTCTGGGAGTTCAGTGAGAATTAAATACCATAATGCATTGGAAGCACTTGATACAATTCCAGGCATATGAGAAATTCATAATGTGTGTTGGTTACTAATGTAACTGTTATTAGTAATAGCAATTACTAGGGGAAGTATGAGGTCTAGCTGACCCGACTGGAAAAGGTTTGAGGATGTCTTGGGCCGGAACAAACCAATAACCTCTGCTCTGAAAGATAAGCAAAGAACTAGAGAGACCTCTTAGGACAGAAGTGAGAGCTAGGACGTGAAGCAGTGTTGTGGGCTTAGAGCAGGAGGCAGAGGTGCCTTCTCTGAGGTGGGAAGGTCACTGAGGAGAGGTCAATAGGGAAAGGCTGCCCACTTTGAGGGCCTCCTTGCCCTGGCGATGGCTAGCTTTCTGCTCCAGAGCCCACACATGTTCAGACTTTTCCAGTGACTGGGCCATAAGGCAGATGTAATGTTGTCATCACCTCTGACTGAATCAGACAGGAGGGCAAGGAACTGACACCAGAGAACTTATTCTAGGCACATCTATATGCACCTCAAGCTCAGCTGATGAGAATTTATTAATGAGCATTTACTTATGGCTCACTTCCCTGAAAAGATTTGAGATGATGTATTATAAACTTTAAAAGAAAAGTAAAAAAAAAAAAAAAAAAAAGGCTGAAGCAAAGAGAGAATGGAGGTGGAGGAAACCAGAGTAGACTCTAACATTTGTGACAGCTGAGTGCACAGTTTGGCTTTGAGCTTCCTGGTAACTGAAGCAAAAATTAAGGCCATTTGCTTTTGAAGAAAGTATGTGGCATAACAATTCTTCCAGGAAGCCAAGGTACTTCGACATAAAATTCTGGAAGCTATGTCATGCATAAGGATATCTAGAGGAGCTATTTTTTCATTGATATATGATAAGAAATGTGTCCTATGTAAAGTTTCTTTTAAAAAATTTCTAGTGTTGGGGCACCTGGGTGGCTTAGTGGGTTAAAGCCTCTGCCTTCGGCTCGGGTCATGATCCCAGGGTCCTGAGATCGAGCCCCGAGTCGGGCTCTCTGCTCAGCAGGGAGCCTCTCTCTCTCTCTCTCTCTCTGCCTGCCTGTCTGCCTACTTGTGATCTCTGTCTGTCAAATAAATAAATAAAAATCTTAAGAAAAAAAAAATTTCTAGTGTTATCTTAGCCAAACTAAGGAGAACTATTAATCCCAAGTTCAGAAAAGTAAAGGAGGGCATGTTCCTAGAAGAAGCTAGAGAAGTCTGGGAGGTGAGGAATGGGGAGCTGATGAAGATAGACTCGGTGTTGACAGAGTTGAGGAAAACTCTGGTTGTGGACCTCTTCCCACTTGGTCTATTGCTTTTCACAGCAACGGAATGAAGAAAGGTCTGAAGAAAGACATAAAGGGGTCACAAGTATAGTAGAATGTAAACTATTCAACAATATAGCAGTTAGAGTCAATTCATATTGGCAGTTGGGAGAGCTCTATACATGTGAACAGCAGTCTAATCATATACTCTCCGGTGGTCAAAAGTAGCTAAAGAGAATCATGAGCTAGTAAGGAAACAAATCACTTCATGTTTTCCAAGAAGTCATATTTATGCATAATCAGATCAGGGAGCAAATTCAGTTTCTATTTTATGGCACTGAGTACCACTGGATTTACTTCCTAAATATTGATCGTACATATCAAGACCACTCTAGCTTCTCCATCTCCACACCGGGCTCTTGATTTCAGGCTCCCAGAATCTCTGATAACATCTTGAGCAATGAACCCCTGTCTTCAATCTGATGGTTCAACTCGCTGGTGTCCTTGCTATCATCCTTCAGAAACACAAATTTGGTCACGTTGTTCTGAGATTCAAGGTCCTGTATGGCTTGCCAACAGCTCCAGAAGGAGCATTTCTGAGAAATATAGAGAAAGTAATTCACAGTTTGGGATTTGGCTTCTCTCCCAAATAGGAGCTTCAGTTCTGTCTTGCCATGGCTCCCTAACCTGCTCCTCTCTGTGCATGCCTGGAAGGCCATTCCTGCAAGGATTGCCGGACAACTGGCATCTATTCTTCAGGACTCCAGCTGAATACCATCTCTTCTCTGATGTTCATTGTGATCTGTGGTCTCTTCCATCCCTTTCCCCGCTCCTGGACAATTTTTTCAAGCAGTCTTTGTATTGTAGTTCTTTATGAATATGTCTGGCTTTCTCACTTAAATTCTTTGAGAAGAGGAAAAGGTCTGAGTGCCTGATAGTAAGTGTAGGTTCTTAAAGATATTGGTTTAATTCATAGAGGAAGTACTACTGACCTAATGGTATTACAAACAAGCATGAGATTGTGCATTTGAACTGAACTTTTGGTTCATTGCAAAGAGAGAGGGTATAAGCACCATGTATTTCCAATATAGCTCTCCTGATCATGGGCGTCAGAGCTCATTAGCTGTATAGAGTCCTTGGGGAACTTGGCATGACCAAGAGGACTTATTCTATAAGAATCAATGAATGTATTAATAGTGCTTCTGTCTCTTCATTTCTTTGTATACTTCATATTTCAAAGATATTACTTACAGCCATGTGACCTTGGGCAGATTTCTTAACTTCTCTGAGCATCAGTTTCCTCTCCTGAATAATGGGGATGACTAGAGTATTTTTCTCATAGGACTGTGAGAATTAAATTATATAATATGTACAAGGTTCTCAAGACAATGCTGGCACGTAGTAAGTACCATGGACTGGATTGTGTCCTCTGCCCCCCAGACTCCTATGTTGAAGTCTGAATCCCCATTGTGACTATATTTGGAGACAGGGCCTATAAGGAGTTAAAGTTAAATGAGTCAAACTGTACTTGATCTTAGCCAAAAGGCTGAGAAGCAATAGGTTAAATGAGGTCAAGGGGGGTGGTGCTGATGTGTTGGGATTAGTTTACATATAAGAAGAGACACAAGACAATTCTCAGTTCTCTCTCTGTCTCCCTCTCTCTCCTCCTCCCCCTCCTCTCCTCATACAAGGACACAGTGAAGGCAGCCATCTATAAGCCAGGGAGATAGCTCTTGCCTAAAACCAAATGGGTTGGCATGATCTTGCCAGAACTATGAGCAATACATTTCTGTTGGTTAGCTTAAACAACCAATCTGTAGTATTTGGCTATTGCAGCCTAAGCAGACTAAGACAGTGAGCCCTTAGTAAATGTTGGCTACTATTGTTATTATTTTTATTATTTGACATTGTAGGTCTCCCACCAAAAGGTTCTCAAGCTCTTCTAATGGGTGTTTTCTTTTGCTTGGTAAACTACCAAAGGGTGGGGGGAGGGAAGGCCACCCAACCTTTTTTACTGCTTTGCTTTCTAAGCAGAATTTAACATTGGACTTCCAACAGTAGAAATGAGCGGTGCTATGCCCATTTCTTCAGGCTTCCAGCTTGAGACCATCAGGCAGGTGATGAAGGTTTTGTGTTTCCTGTGCAGAGCAGAATGTCCCAGCTGACGGCAGAATATCCTTTCAATTTTGAATAAAATGAGTGGAAGATATCTGAGAAATTTCTGATCTTTCTGCTTGAGTGAATACCTGTCATGCTTCTTACATCTACTGAAGCAATTAACACACACAAAGCTATATTTGCTAAGCCAGTGCTCCCCAACGGGGGTGTTAGCTTATACCAGTGAATAGCAAAGAGCTCTGAATTTTTCAGCAAACTAGTTTCTCCCTGAGCTCCTGTCCAGACAGCCACAAAGCACCACCTGCATATGTGCTCAATACCTCTCTTCTTTATGTTACTTCCCCCACTGTGGAGACTACCTGTCCACCAGTCGGCCTAACCACATCTCAACCCTCTCCTATCAGCTTAGATCCTGTCCTCCCCATAGAGGCTCTGAAACACCCAGGGGCTCCCCGCCCTTGCTGCATGTCCCCTGAGGAAGCTTCTAAAAAAAGGCCCAAGCCCAGGACCAACCCCATTAGAATTATATCAGAGTCTGGGATAGAACATGGCTAGTAATGGTTTGAATATGATGAGCAGATCTGAGACTCCCAGGGTAAGCAGCTCTAGTTGGTAAGCTCAGCTCCACCTGAATCTTGTATTCCGCCCTGCTCTGTAACTTCACCTTGTCTCACAGTTTGAATAAACTGGTTCTTGGTCTTATATCTCTCTGTCTAGTTTATTTGCCTGATGACCACGTTTCTACACAAAGTTCTCCTGCGGTGATGCCCTGACTCACCATCCATCCATCCATCCATCCATCCATCCATCCATCCATCCATCCACCATCCCCTCTCCAGGACTAGAGGTGTGGCCCTGAACCTCATTCTTTTTTTTTAATTTATTTTTTTATGTATTTTTTTTATTTTTTAAAGATTTTTATTTATTTACTTGATAGAGAGAGATCACAAGTGGGCAGAGAGAAGAAGGGAAGCAGGCTCCCTACTGGGCAGAGAGTCCTACTTGGGGCTTGATCCCAGGACCCTGAGATCATGACCTGAGCCGAAGGCAGAGGCTTAACCCACTGAGCCACCCAGGCACCCTGAACCTCATTCTTTTTTTTTTTTTTTTAAGATTTTATTTATTTATTTGACAGACAGTTATCACAAGTAGGCAGAGAGGCAGGTAGAGAGAGAGAGAGGAAGAAGCAGGCTCCCTGCTAAGCAGAGAGCCGGATGCGGGGCTCGATCCCAGGACCCTGGGACCACGACCTGAGCGGAAGGCAGAGGCTTTAACCCACTGAGCCACCCAGGCGTCCCCCTGAACCTCATTCTTAATGAAAAGATCACTTCTACTGCCAAACACCCTGATGCTGACTCAAGGCCCACCTGTTGACACAGCCCTAGCTGCGTACTCTGAGATGCCTGCTCCCCCCACAACTGACCTAGCAGCCAGCATCCCTCTTTCCGGTTGGACCCTCCTTCATCATCTGTCCACATGTCATCTGGAGACCACGCTGGTTCTGGACTAGATGGGTTTCCTTGCATCAGCTACAGGTTTTCACATCACTAAACTGATTACATTCAAAGGATTGTCTTTTACTCTGAGGTCATGTCCTTTCTCACTTTTTGGTGTTATTAATGCCCTTTATTTTAAGGAATAATGGTGATAGTAGATGGACAATAGTTCTTGGCAAAAATTGTTTTGAAAAAGGCAAACTTAAAACTGCTCATATTTCTTTGGCTTTTGTTTTTCTTTTAACTTATTGGGGGGAAAAAAACCCTCCAGACTAGGGAACCATTGAGTTAGACAATCTCAGTTTTTCTCTACCTCCAAGTGGTGGTTCAACCATGATGGACATGGCTGGTTCCTGGATCTTAGGACCTCTCTCTCTGCATGGCCCATCCCACTGCCTACCAAGCACTGTGGCCCTTGTCAGACACACTCCCTCCTTCTCAAATCATGACTGCCCGAATTGCCCACAATCCTTCCTATCAGTTGTTTTGGATCAAGTTCTCATTCCAGCAAGCAACCCAAGAGAAAAATATTATTAGTGATACTTGGTAGGGCCAGAGGTTTTACAGCTAAGAGGCACTTGAGATCATTTAGCTCAGTGGCTCCCAAGTCTGGGGATTTCATGGTCCAATAAGTTAAAAAAAAAAAAAAAAAGAAAAGAAAACAGCAGCACACACACACACACACACACACACACACACACATCAGTAACTTTGGGGCACTTACCAGGTTGCCCGTTTTTTATATTTTGCCAAGATGTAATTGCCATCTACTACCACCATTGTTTCTCAAAAGAAAGGACGCTATTAACATCAAAATTCAGGGCAGACACAATTTCAGATTAAAGGCAATCCTTTGAAGGTAATCCATTTAGTGTTGTGAAAAACTACCAAGAGTGTCCTTTTTTTTTTTTTTTTTCTTGGTCTTAGCTCAATTCAAACTGGTGAGAACTTAGTTATGGACTAGCATTAGTTCTCAGATGGGTATTTAGGAATATTAATTAAGTTCAATTCCTACACTTTACTGGAGAGGAAACTGAGACAGAGGAGGTTTCTTCTCTCCCCCCCAGCTCACCCAGCAGCTCATCAGCAGAAGCCGGGCTAAACCACAGCTACCCTGACTCCCAGACCAGGCCACTGGCCTCTCCACTGCCTCTTGACTGAATGGTCCTTGTCTCTCCTTGTTATCCTCTTTTCCTTTGGCGAGCGTACTACTCCATGGGCCCATACTCTCTCTCCCAGTAAGATGTTCCTCTGACACTTCTCACTCCCCATGGCTTCAGCTAAAATGATGAACAGGAATTAAAGGCAAATAATAACAGTTTTCATTCATTAACTGACCACTGACAGGCACCATGTGAAGCATTTTACAAATATGAGTTTTAATCTTCTAATAAGCCTGAAAGACAAGTAATAGGGTCTCAGTTTTTCAGGTGAGGAAACAGAGCCATAGAGGTCACTGGCCCCAAATTGCATGCCTGCAATGTCAGAGCCCTGATTTTAAAACAAGGTCTCCTTTATTCCAAAGCTTGTTTTTCTATGCTATCTTTCCTTTCTTAGAAGCAAGAGTGGGAAGCCTGCATCAATGACTTAGTTCTAGATTCTCAGCTTCTTGCTTTCTTTAAAAATATCTGTAGAATCACTGACATACTTCTAAGTCTTCAGCTTTTTTGGCTTTCTTTTCTTTTGTTAATATAGAGTGCCCAATGCCCATGCCCATAATTCTTGTCTCATGATCGCAAGTACACCCTGGAGATCCAGCAGGGTGCCATTGATCATGTAAACCCAGCCCTCACCGTGCCCTCAGTAAATTAATGATGTGGCTAAGGAAACTAAATCTGTGTCTGAACATAATGATCTTGGTGATCTCTGAAGGTTCCCATGGACAGTCCCCGTGTCCCTCTAATCTGCATATGGGTACACTGATTAGTACTTCTTATCTGGCCTCGTCCAGCCAACACAGCCTAATCACTGCAAAATGAATGCTGGTACATGCTTTAATTCCCAGGTTATCTTATTATCTAGAGATATTTGTCCTTATTATTGTTATTATGGGGAGTCTGTGTCAGAAAACAGGGACTAATTTGGCAATCCTGGGAAGAAAGATTGAGAACTGGGCTGGCATGAAAACCATTGAAATTCCTTGGTTCAAATTCATACAGAAATTATTCTTTTGGAGATCTACAGAGAGAGGCATAAAAAGAGATCTATTTGGAATCCCAGTTCCAGAGTAAACCAAAAGATATATCACTATGTTCTTGTGCTAACAGCCACGGGCATCTAATTTCCTAAAGGGAAAGTACTGGGTCTTATTTATCCTTGGCTCCCAGCACACCCAGCATAGTGTTTAGCACCTAGTAGGTGCTCAATAAATATGAAGATTAATGAGGTATTTCTGAAAAAAGGATAACTAGCATTGGGAAGCAATTGAGAAATGCTGCACAGAAATCAGCCACATGGTCTTTACTACTTACTGAACACTCACCAAATCCAGAATCAAAGGAGCCTGGCTGGGGAAATGAATTTGACACAACCTCATGCAACAGCTTCCTGTGGCTGCTGGGCCAAACTGCCGTCAACTGGGGGCTTAACACAAGAGGGATTTTTCTCTCACAGAAGCCTGAAATCAAGGTGTTGATCTTCAGAGGCTCTCAGGGAGACTCATTCCTTGCCTTTCCAGCTTCTGGCAGCTAAGGACAGTCTTAGGCTTGTGACCGCTCATTCCAACTGAGCCTCTGTCCTCCCATGGCCTTGTCTTCTCCATGTTTTCTCATGTTTTCTCTGCTCTGTCCCCCTGGATCATCCAGAATGATCTTATCTTGACCTCCTTAGCTTCATTATAGCTATACAAACTTTTTTTTTCCAAATAATGTTATACTCACAGTTTCCAGGATACAATATACCTTTTGGGGAGTTGTCGTTCAAACCAATACCCCTCATGGACGCCAAACTTTATAAGGAATGTGAAGTTCGGGTTCAGATATTGACTGGGTTGTGTTTTACTGAGGTGTAGAGAAAAAGTATTGCAATGAGAGAGAAGAGAAGTGAAATGAAGAGGTATGTATAAGGGATATAATATTTCAAAAATGATTAATTTTGGGCTTCCTTCCTCCTTCACGTGGTAGTCTTACCCACGGCTACTCAAGTACAGGCTCCAGGAAACACAGGGCATGGCATCCTGTGAAGGAGGAGGACAGGCTTATAGAGGAGAAGTCCCCTGCCTAGGATAGGAAGCAAATAGCCTTCACCTTTCAGGCCTTGAGGGCCTCCTAGCAGGAAGGAAGAGATGCATATCTTCTGTCTTCCCCATTCTGGGCCTCCGGAGGAATCTTACAGAAGAGAAGTGTGTTCAAGATGTCTAGGGAAGCCGAAGGGAGAGGCTTTCTCCACTTCTCATGTGAGGATGGGGAAGAAAACCACCTCACTGGATGCCTTCTCCACACCCAGGGGCAAGGCCAAGCAAGGAAGCACCTGAGTTAGTCCTTCCCTGCTGCCAGATGTGTGGAAGACCCTCACGCAATCTCTCCCATACCTGTAACAAGAAGGCATGTGCCAAGACATAGATCCTCCCTGAAGGGCCAACCCAGTGGAGGCAGAGGAGCCCTGAAGTCCCAGTCTGTAGGGCAGCCTGCCGAGGCTGGGAATAAATGGGGGCAGCAGCCAGACTTCAGGGCATGCACAGAACTTACAAAATCAAGGAGCACCCAACTCGCCAGACAGAGATGGAGCCAAGCCGACAGACCAAAGTTCATCAGCTACAGAAGTCAGCACCTATGCCAGCAGGGCGCCCAGGGACGTGGGATAGCCATGTCTCAGGGACTAGAGACAGAACAACGACCTGAGCCTGTTGCTCGAAGACCTCTTCCTCCCCACCACTAGTGGGTTGGGCAAAGTCTTCTCTCCAGACACCCACAAAACTGTACCAGAGAAGCACGGGAAGAATAGAAAACCAGAAAAGGTACAATATGTAAACCATCTCTTGAAATTGTCGCTTGGGATTGAATTTAACAGTTTGGACTTAGATGATCCAAGGTTTGGAGTACATAAAAAAGATTGCACTAATCATTAAAAAAAATGGGAAAGCTAAATTTTCTTTGCCTCTTTGTGAGAGCTGGTTGCCAAGTGATCATCTACAATCATAAAGACAAGTTGAAATTACCTCAAATTTTTGAAAAAATTATTTTGCAGCCTTCAGAGCAAACATCAGTCATTTAAGATCATGAGTATAGGCCCATCCTTACTGCAAGGGAGATGGGGAAATATAACCTTGCTGAATTAGCAAGAGCATCAATTCTCTTCGCCCCCCAGAAGGTGTGTCGCCAAACCAGCCTGCACTTCATTTCATTTCTATTTTATTCCATTCACTAAGCTCACAGCAGACCTTCTTTACAGGAGACGCTGTCCTAGGATAGAAGATGAATACATCAAGATCTCTGTCCAGAGCAATTTTCATCCACGGCCCTTCCCGAAATGCACAGTCCAAAGCTCCGTTAAGCTTGTCACACCTCTGAAAAGCCGGTCATCACTCTTCTCTTCATTAGATAATTGTTGTGTAATCAAATATTTAATGAAGCCCTCTAATTCTGTGGAGATTCTCTCTGAGCCCAACATTTACACTTTTGATGATTTTCTTGACAATATTTTGTGGTCTATTTATTTATAGAGAAACCTGCCTTCATTTGTAACAGACAGAATATTTAGGTCATTCCAAGCATTTTTATTTTTTTTTCTTTGTCTGATTACTAAAAAAAGGATCACAGGGAACAGGAAATAGCTAGAAAAATAATGCACTGAAACCTCTTACAGGACAACCATTTTTAGAATGATTCAGGCTTCATAGTGGTACATTTCAAACAATGGGGGGGAGGGCTCATTCTATGCTCACTTATTTATATAGATATGAACTTCTCCCTCCTATTAGTGGGTGTTACACTGCGTAATCCGTGCTTCTCATTCCAAAATAACTACTCCCCCCTTCAATGATGAACATTATAATTAACGATCCATTTTAATACAATTTAAATAATCCCTCCCCCCTATTTTTCCATACTGCCTCCAAGTCAAGCTAAAACAAAGGCTGGACCAAGCCTAGAGCAGTTGCCTTCTCTGAGAAGGAAGAGAAAACTTGATTTACTATCGTTGAAAATGCCACAACAGTCCCTCCAGCTTTTTTTCTGTCCTTTCTGTGCGGAAACCCCAAAGCACCACTTTCAAAGCTTCCTTCCATAATAAAGCCAGTCCTTCCACACCTCCAGCCCAGAAACCACAGAAACAAGCCGCACAGATTTTTGTGCGCGCGCAGTTACGGTCTATCATTATTAAATGTCTCTTGGTGGGCGGGAGAGGTGCTTCCCCCCGCAAAGCCCTTCATCAGCCCTCAGCGCGCCGCTCACACCTGACCTCAGAAGCAATAATGCCACATCAAGCAGGCCAACTACCCAGTTTAGCAAGCGAGCAGAGAGCACAGGCTGGCTCCAAGATGAAGTACGCTGCGGCAGGCTTCCATTCCCAGGAGCAGCTGGGGCTGATGCCGTATTGATTGAGAAACTTGGCGGGGAGGTATCACAAACAACAATAGCCAGGTCAAGGACCCACGCTGCCGGAGGAGGACTGCCCCGTGGGGCGCGCGGCGGGGCCGAGGGGCGCCTCTCATGATGCCTGAGCACAGGTTGAAGGAGGTTTCCGAGGAAGGCAAGAGTGAGACCCTGCGGTGGAAATGACATTTAAGCAAGTCCGCGTGGGAACAGAATGAGAGACAATGATGTAATTATCTATTCCCCGGCTTCCAACTGCCGCAAAAACCTGTCATCTCCCCGTGTTTGTATGTTCTCCAAGCCTTCTGCGTCTGGCTTTTAATGCTTGTTGGGGTCTATGATGTCTAAGCCCAGATGCAAACAGGGGCAGCATTCTCCGTAAACAAAAAATAAATAATGCCACAGAACAATAAGCAAACCATTTTAATTTGAGAAAGAAAAAAAGGGAGGTTTCTGGCATATGTTCCCTCATACCCTAAGAAATCCATTTCGTTTTACTTCTTACCAAGTGAGCACCAAATAAGACAAATAAACATACATATCCCAAACATATTTTAATATACAAGTTGCATTTTTCAACAAGGTAGGGCTTGTGAAGACGGTCCTTGGAGTTGGGACAAGCCCTTGCACCATGGAAAGGAAAAATGCCGGATACCAACTGCAGGCAGTAAACCTTGGACTCCTGAGGGGAACTGGTGTTGCTCATGTGCTGATTTGCTCCTGGGTAAGCACACACGCGTGTGCATGCACCCTGGCACACATTCAGTGTGACTATTCTAGAATTTCCACATCACATGCATGTTATGGATGGATGGGAAGATGCTCTGTTCACACCCAGAGTCTATTCTCTAGGAAGAAGGTGGCGATTCTCCTTTCAGTGTTTCTACTAATGCTTCTCTGACCTTCTTTTTCATCCTCCCAAAGTCAGGGTCAACTACTACCCGCTCTGAATTCTTTCTGTCCTTTATACACACGTCTATCATCATACTACATGGTGATTATGTGTTTGCTAATCTGTTTCCCCTTCTAGACTATGAACTCCTCAAGAGCAAAGGTTTTATATTGTTAATTTTTGCTTTCCTAGGGCTCAGGGCAATGCCCTGCACATAGCAAGTGCTCAATAAATCTGTTGCAAACACACAATTGAATTACACATGGTAAATACAATCATTTGTCCTTCTGATAACTCATCTGTCCTTCCCCTTACCAACAGGACCTCAGGTTTTCCAGGGTAGCAATGTGCCTAGTTAAAAAAAGAAAGACCTTCACTTCTTGTCAGATGGAAAGTTTACAGTTGAGTCTATCTAGAAAGCTCTCGTTTTTTTGTTTTCTCTCTTGTTTTTCTGATTAGAAGAACAGGTTCAGTGAGCATCTGACCTCCTGCCCTTCACCCTTGCTTCTTCTTCCAGCATGAACTAGAAATTTGGGGTTGGGAGTGGGGTGGCCAGCCTTAATATTAACATCTAGATAAGGATTGTTGGTTTATGTTAACGTTTACCAGATAGCAGCAAATTTTTAAAGTTAAAAAAATGACACAAGTAGAAGATTCAAACTAAGAGCCAAAAGTGCTTTGCTTCTGCAAGGACTTCCAACACCTACTTTTAGTATTAAATGACAATTCTCCACCACGTGGCTTGACAACACCGACTACATTCTGTAGTGATAATTGTCAGTTGGGTGATAACAACCTTTGCCCCCTTGGTTCTACAACCCTCATGTCTGTCTCACTGGACAGCAAAAGTCACTTATTTTATAGTCACTGAGCATCCGGAATCTCACTTTTGGCAACAACAAGAAGAAAGAACTCAAAGGATCCTTGGGAGATGATTTTTCTGTCATTATTCCAATTTGATTCCCAGGGACTGTGGCAGAGATTGCTAATAGACCCTCAATAGCCATTCCTTTCCTTCTTAGTAAAACACCTCAAGGTTTAGCTAGGGACATGGTAGCCCAGCTAGAGATGATGTTCATTCACGTATGTCCTCCCTGTGGCTGCTTTTGTGGTTCTACAGTGGGGTTGAGTATTTGTCACAGAGACCATATGGCCCACAGAAGCCTAAAATATTTACTGTCTGGCCCTTTACAAAAAAAAGTTTGGTGACCTCTGCTCCAGAGAATGGTGTAACAACAGGTATGGTATGAGGGTCTGACTTCATGAAATGCAGCCACTTGACCTGCCGTGTTTCCCAGAAGCTTGGCGTTAAGTAGAGCGAAAGAAACTTCTAGCTTGTTTAAAACACCGTTATCTGGTCTGTGTTAAAGTAGTCAAACCACAGTCTTGGCTACTACAATGACCATGAGCCACTTTTTAAGTATGGTTGAAGACAAGCTACAGTTGAATGAGAAGAAAAGGCATTTCTTCCACATGTCATGAACCCTTCATACCGCTGACATTTCCATGATTGTTTAATGGATTATTTCCCCAAGACATGCAAAAGGAACCAGTGCACATTCTTTTCTTTTCTTTTGTTCTTCTTCTTCTTTTGTTTTAGAGAGGAAGGGAGGGGGAGGGGCAGAGGGAGAGAGAATCTCAAGCAGATTCCACGCCCACCAAGCGCAGAGCCCCACACGGGGCTCCATCTCACAACCCTGAGATCAGGACCTGAGCCCAAATCAAGAGTCGATGCTTAACCAACTGAGTCACCCAGGTACCCCAACCCCACATTGCACATTCTTGAAGAGCAGAGAATATGATGAAATGCTATTGGTAGAGGATTATTTTAGTGCTCTAGTGTAAAGAGAATTGAAGTTGAAGACAAGTTGAATTGAATCGTCAGGGAGGCCTTCTTTCTCTCCAGTTCCTCACACTCCCGCAGGAGGCTGTTGTGAGAACAAAGCTGACAGCCTCAAGGACAGAGTCACAGATAACATTGCTTCAATGCTTACCTTGTGCTAGGTACCATTTTAAGATCTTCACATATGTTAACGCTTTTAATCTTCACATATCCCTTGTGATAGGTATGTTTATTATCATCCTCATTTTACAGAGAAGGCAACCTTCTGAAAGCTAAACAGCTTGTAAGTGGCAGAGCCAGTTTTTGAACCCAGACTCCCTCCAGAGTCTGTATGTAACCACTTTCTATGTCATTTCTAATCTTGGCAGAGAGTAATAAGGGCCTGATTCAGGGCTCATGTGCTGGCTAAAGAAGTGGAAAGGAGAAATGGAAATGCAAAGCACTCTGTGGAAAAAGACTCTCCAGACTAAGATGGCAGCCTCAGTGTGGGCAATGAAAGGCAACAGAGGATCTGGAAATAGTCATGCTCTATGGGGACTTAGAGGTCAGTCTAGCCTCGTGGTTTCAGACATGGTTAAGCATCAAAACCAACCAGAGATTTATTAAATACAGATTTCTAGGACCCATTATAAGATGACCAAACCAGACCTACCCAATCAGTTCTCGAGAGCTAAGGCACTTTTAACAGGGCCCTGCAGACAATTCAATAGCTAGCCTGGCAAAACGTTAAGAGCCCGACACTACTAAGCATTGAGTAATGTATAGGATTGTTGAATCAATATGTTGTACACCTGAACCTAATATAATATTTTTGTTAATTATACTTCAATTTAATAAAAATGAAAAGAGTCTGCAATGACTAACTTTTGATGAAGATGTGTAACAACAGGTGCAGTGCAATTTGGGATAAATACTTTGGGGGAAAGGCAGACCCTATGTCTTAGTAAATACATTCCAGAGGATATAAGCAAAAGAAACTCTTGCACATATGGATAAGAAAATAAGGACAAACAAGAATGCATAAAACAGCATTTTTTTGTGTTAGCAATAAAAATGGAAACAAATGTTCATCAACAGGGGAACAGATAGAGAAATTGTGGTATATTCATGCAGTAGGCTACCAATGCACATGAGCAAGCATTAGTAAGGCATAGTGAGCCACATTCAGCAGGGATAAATCTCAACACATAGTGTACAGCGAGAAGAGTGAGTCATAGAAATATACATACAATATGACTTCACTGTTCAAAAATAAACAAAACCAAATGATACGTTTAATAATATATCCACACATGGTAGAATTATAAGGACAAGAAAAGGAATGATGAAGTTCAGGGTATTGGTTACAGTTGAGGGGGTATGCTATGTGTGATTAGTATATGGGCACTTTAAAGATTCTTGGGCACATTTATTACATATATTCATTTGTATGTATGATGGAATTAATAATTTTAAAAATGTAAGAAAACATGGCTAAAGATATACATGTAAGGATATTTACTTCAACTTTTTTTGGTAGCTAAATAGGGGAAATTTGAATTTTTATCAGTAGGGGACTGAATAAATATATTTTGATAAATTCATATTATATTCTATAGCCATTAAAAGGAATAATTCCAATTGCTATATGTTGATCTGGAGGCATGTTCATAATATGTTGAGAGAAAAACAATCAATTTATAGAAAAACACATCAGATATAATCTCATTTTAATAAACAGCACAGTAGGACCGTCCAATGAAACTCTATATATGTTTGTATAAGCATGAAAAATAAGTGTGGCAAGCTAGAGAATGGGGAAAGACACACGTTTTTCTCCTTTCTCTTTAGAATTATAATGAGTTTGTATCCAGGTGTATTATCACCCAGAATGTGAGGCTACATTTCCCAGCCTCCTCTGTAATGAGTGTGACCATGTAATTTCAGCCAGTAAGATGTAAACAAAATTGTATGCTTAAAGGGAGGTAGCTAAGATGGGAGAGATTTCCCACCCCTTATTATTTCCTCTGCCATTCCTCCTTCAGCCTGCAATGTATCTCTGTTGGCTAGAGCTCCAATAGTCATTTTGGATCATGAGGTGACTTTGAGCATGGCAGCCATGAGCTAGGATAGTGGAATGGAAAGACAGAAGCCAAGGTCCCTGATGACACCATAGGGCCACTACACCAACCCTGGACACTCTACCTCTGGGATATGGTTTAGGTGTGAGAGATAGGAACTTCTATTTTGTTTAAGTCATTTCCCTCTGGTTTATCTCAACTATACACAACTAAGTGTAATTCTAAGTGATACCCATGCCAAATTTAAAAGTGGGTTATCTCAGGAGAGTGAGATTGGAAGCAAGTGTGATGGAAGAGGATGGATCATTATCAAATTTTTTCTTTATATTTCATATTATTTGACATCCTAAAACAAGAACAAATTCCATGTATAATTTAAATTAAAGACTCTCTATAGGGGCCTAGGTGACTCAGTCGGTTAAGCATCCAACTCTTAATTTTGGCTTAGGTCATGATCTCAGTGTCATGAGATTGAGCCCTGCCACAGCTCCACACCATGATGGGCTGGGTGTGGAGCCTACTTAAGATTCTCTTTTGTGAAAGGGGAACACTCCTACACTGTTGGTAGGAAAGCAAGCTGGTGTAACCACTCTGGAAAACAGCATGGAGTTTCCTCAAAAAGTTGAAAAGAGAGCTACCCTACGGCCCAGCAATCGCACTACTGGGTATTTACCCTAAAGATACAAATGTAGTGATCCAAAGGGGCACATGCACCCGAATGTTTATAGCAGCAATGTCCACAATAGCCAAACTATGGAAAGAACCTAGATGTCCATCAACAGATGAATGGATAAAGAAGAAGTGGTATATATATATATATATATATATATATATATATATATATATATACACACACACATATATATATATATACATACGCATACAATGGAATATTATGCAGCCATCAAAAGAAATGAAATTTTGCCATTTGCAATGACATGGATGGAACTAGAGGGTATTACGCTGAGTGAAATAAGTCAATTGGAGAAAGACAACTATCATATGATCTCCCTGATATGAGGAAGTTGAGAGGCAACGTGGGGGGTTTGAGGGGGAGGGAAGGAAAAAAAATGAAACAAGATGGGATCAGGAGGGAGAGAAATCACAAGAGACTCTTAATTTCACAAAACAAACTGAGGGTTACTGGGGGTAGGGGGATAGGAGAAGATGGTTGGGTTATGGACATTGGGGAAGGTATGTGCTATGGTGAGTGCTCTGAAGTGTATAAACCTGGAGATTCACAGACCTGTACCCCTGGGGCTAATAATACATTATATGTTAATAAAAAATTAAAAATTAAAAAAAAAAGATTCTCTCTTGCTCCCTCTCCCTCAGCTCCTTCCCCTGGTTTGCAGGGTGTGAGCACACACATGCATTCACATGTGCTCTCTCTCTCTCAAAAAAATCAAAAAATTAAGAAAAGACTATCTAAACAAGTTTTTAACAGAAGAAAAAAGAAATCCTTCCAAGTACATATGAGGTATTGGATGTGAAGATTGGGAACCTGCTCTCTCCTTTCCTAGATGAAAAAACCAAGGCCTGGAGTTTATACAGTGAGTCTGTATACTAGAGCCCAGTCTTTGGACTCCCAGTCCAGTGCTCTTCCTTTCATAGCATAACAGAAAGTATTTTAAAATATGAGACCCTGAGAAACCTGAGGTTTGGCAGAAACAAAGCAGCAATGGCCTGGTTTCTGCATGGGGTATCCAGGTGGCTAATTTTAAAAAATGGTGATTAGACACAAGATGAGAAGCAGGTTTGAATCAGATAAATTAATGGTTCCATTGTAGAGCCTTCTTATGTAAGACTTGACATTGTTTTAGTAGCTAAAACCTTCCTACTGATTTAGACATGTGACAAGCTTCCAAATATCAGAAACCTTTTATTTTCTGACTTGTCACAGAGAAAAAAGAACATCTCATCCAAGGCCTGAAATGGGCACTTCCTTCCCTCCGTATTAAAGGAATCTTTAAAATTCTCAAGTGTGAAATTACAAGTAAAATTAGATGATCAAACAGTATGACATAAATTGAAGAGAATGTAATCTTAAGCACTTACAGAAGGAAATATAGTCTTCTTTCATTTCCTAAAAGGGCAGGCAGCTTAGGATCACAATTTTGCACTGTGATTTCCTACACATTTCCAAAGTTATGTTTTGTTCTCAGTAGATTTTAGCTTCCTAGAAAATGATTTGCATAATGCTTTTTTTGCTCAACTGTGGAAACTTAAGTAAGCAAAAAGATAGACTCTTTCAAGGTTAAAATATAGAAGTTAAGACAAAAATAATTTGAGTACACTCTGATTCAATTCCTTCATCACATGAATCCCCACTGCCTACTCTGCACTGCTCAGTGGTTGGACTTGACCATTCCACCCACTCCTTTATTAACTCGGACATCTCTCATCTGCCTGCCTCTTGCCCACTTCAAACAGAGTTGAGAAAGGTTTTGTAGAAACTCTTTGGTATTTTTTCATACCATCAGCTCAAAACACGTAAAGAAATGGTAGACTTCTTTGCTCAACACTGACTTTTCCTAAGTTTCTTTCCCATGCACAAAAGTGACAAGAGTTACATATACCTTAGAAGTCTTTTTAAATTGTGGCTTTGTTGAAACGGAGCCTCCCTCTTCCATTATCATGGAGAAAAAGCTCTCTCCATTATTTCTACAATTCTAGAAAATGGGACTGGCTAAACTTCATTGTCACTAATGCAAGATCAATATCACGTGTTCTATGGAATTCAGAAAAACCAGAGAATACACTGAACTTAGAGTTATTCTTATTTTCTCTAAAATATATGCAACTTAATAAGCTAAGAAGTTGGAGCACAGAGATATAAGTGGTGGCAACACTTCAACATTTCAGAGAACACATGTTGCTAATGGCCTTTCCACTCATCTCCCTTCACTCGCACACATACCTGTGGGACAAGTGCATATTGAACTTGAGTATCAGACACCAGAGCCAATTTATAGCAGGTGATAAGGAAACAGTCTTACCTCTAGAAGCAGTTCATTTTTCAGTGCCAAAGGCAAAGTATTTAGTAGGTATTTTATAGGTCATATATCCAATACACCACTGGACATCTGTAGTTGCTCATACTAAAAGTCCTTTGCCAGGGATGAGTTCACATCCTGTGTGTGCATATGTGCATGTGTGTAAATGTGTGTGCATTCATGCACACATATGTGTTTGTGCACAAAACGATGTCCAGTAGAATATTCTTTGGGAATTCTATAGGCGACAGCGAGGCTGGTCGGCTCTGCACCCTTCTCTAGGAGACACTCAGTGGAGCAACGTGTCGGTGCCTTGAGTGCTAAATTCGAGGCTCATCCAGGAGGTCGCTGCCTGACTATGTGATGCTGACTTATTCCCATCACTCTCTGGCCTCATGTCTCTCGTCAATCAACCTGAGATGGCAACACTTCTACGCACAGCTCTCCGGATTGTTTGGCAGGGAGAATAACGGGGAGCAAGCCCTCTGAAGACTGGATAGCGTGATGACTTCAGAGGCACCCTTATCAAGCACAGACTTAGCAAGAGGAGGTAAACTCCTCGTCCATTGCTTGACAAGATCACCATAAAACCAATTCAGAGTGACTCCGTAGGCAAGGAGGATGAGTCATATAAGAAAAGTTCTTGATTAAGTCTCATATGGGAAAATGAAACAGGCCCGCCATTTTGCAGTGTCTCTAGGTGCCAAAGACATGGTGTCCACAGACAGAAGGAAAAGGGCCAGTGGCTCTGGCAAGCCCTCTGTTGCCATCCCAGTGTCCCCAGAGGGGCTGCCCCAGAGCCACAGTGGAAGGCCTCACCCCTGTCCCCGAGCCCACTCAGTGAATCACCGAGCTGTAAAGGGTTCCGACAGTTTTTACACCGATAAAGTAAAAATTAAGTTTCCTGGGCGTCCACGGTTTATCACAGTGAGTCTGTGTTAATATTTCCTAATCATAGTGACCTCAGCCTGCCAGAATGCTCAGGCCCCTAATCCTCGCTGTAATGTTTTCTCATTAGCTACGCAGCATAGCCACGCCAGCGGCAGCCACCAAACACCGCCCCAGGCACCGCTGGAATTAATTACGAGAAGAAACACTGCTGTTTTGAATTGTCATCTTGAATTTATCACTTGCCACTTAATGTAACTCATCTGACCTAATACCTCCATCGTGTCACCAGGGGCCTTGGCACGGGTTTCACCAGGGTAATAGCAGGGGGGGTTCTGTATAGCTAATGTGGCGGAGACGCCAAACACACAGCTGCTGGAGGCCTGGTTAAAATCCTACCCCGGAGGCGAAAGCATGCTAACAATGCCCCGAGCAAATTGCAGATTACCCATACGTCATGTTCTATCTGAAGCTGAGAGTGATTCCAAGGTAGGCCCGATACATCTAATTTCTGCTGCTCGGAGAAGATAATCTTTCATTGCTTTGGATGGAACGGCCCTCCCCATTTGTTTCTCTCGTGCTCTGTTTCTGACCGTAATAATGAAACTGGCTATTCATGTATGGAAGGAAAAGCGGCTCTGGGGGGACCTGCGCTGCTAGGACTGGGGCCCTTCTCTATTATAAATTCTGAAGAAATTGCTCATTAAATTACTCACAGAAAGAAAGGCAATTTCACCGCCGGTTACGTTTCCCTGGGAAAAGGGACAGAAGTGTAACCCAAGTTGAAGTCTGGGCCGTACCGTTGCGGGGCTGCCACTGACCCTGTACTTGGGAGAGGTACCTACGTGAGCTCTTCAAAAAAGGCACCTATAATAAGGAGTTAATGATCTGTTTGGTTTCATTAAGCCTGAGAAATTGTTCCAGGATGACAAATAAGCTTGAGTGCGTGCTCTAAACAAAAGTCCTCTCCATCAAATTTTTCATCTGTAGAAACCATATACTTGAAACCAGCGTTTTTCGTCTTCTGCGCATTTTGGATTCACCTAAATGTCATTACTTCTATTTTAAAGTCAGGCTTTCAGTTCTGCTGTGGCTTTTATTTCAAAGCATGATGTATGCATGTATGCAGGTGGCTGTGTGCGTAGGTATATTGATAAATACTAGCCCCTGGAAGCTTAGAGACGTAATGACATAATACCATAATGTAAAACCCAAGCATGAAAATCCTACTGATGAAATAATAAGTAAAATAGATTTGCTTTGATAATGACAACTCCTAGCCTATTTCATAGACAAAGACATTTCCTTTGGTTATCACACTCTACACCACGCATAGTAAACTTCGGGAGATGTATAATGCAGTATAAACATTAATAGTTACACAATTGTGTTGTTTTAGAAAGACTATTTATAGAGAAAATACAAAATGCCTCCCTAAAGTATACTTAGACCTAAGCCACCATAATCTTCCTGCTCATACAGCAGGAAATCTAATACAGCAGCTCAATAAACCTGTAGGAAACAAAGGTTTTATGTAGCATTAAGTGTCACGATATTAAAATGCCCACATTACTTTCAATTGCTCTTATAAGCTTCTTTTTAACAATCCAGAAAGTTGAGTGCCATTATGAGAAGAATACTATCCTATGTGGGAAAGGATAGGGAAGGAGAAACAAAACCCTCGAGCCTCCACGCGCGCTGCTCTCTGATGAATCCCACGAGGGTCTCTCTCCTTTAAGTCTCCTGTTCTTACACTGCTTTGGGCTGTTGGGATATGTTGTGTCAAAGGTGACATAACATTTAAAAGGGTGTCAGAAAGCTGTGACCGCAGTGCCACTGCAACCACAGGACCTCTTCTGGAGTCGGTTCCCTTTCCTGGGAATGTAACATTGCACACCATGAGCTATGGAGGCTATAATTAGAGAAGGTAAAGCCCTTTCAAAATACCGAGTACTTCCTTCCGGCGAATGCTCATTACAAATGCTAATGTAGCAACAATAGAAATCACCACCCCCAGAAGTATATGTTTCTCCCAAATAGGGACAGTTGCTTTGGTGAGTTCTGCAGCGCATCTAGCACTCTGTAGCTGCTAATTAATACCTAATGACAATGATGAACCACTGGTGATACTCAGCTAACTAATTGGAGTCTAATAGTATCTCAGAAAGTTTCAACTTAATGGCCATTAAAATAGGATATCTTCTATTGCTATCACACCTGCCAACTCCCCAAACTTTCTACAAATAGAAATTCATTAACTGAGTTCTTTAATGAAATATTAATGAAATATTAATGGTACAAAAGTACTTTTTGAAGACTTAAGAAATACCCAAGGTCAATAAACTGGCAGTACCTTTTAAGCAAAAATCGCCCCCTTTCTGTTGCTTGGACAAGCTCAGGCAAAGGAGACTGATGGTTCTGCTTTGGGGTTACTGGATCTGAAGCCACTGGGCTGTCATTTACATTTCTCAATTTTGGGGGTGAGCAGAAGCCCTTTTCAAAGAATATTCAGCCTCTCAGGGTTATGGGAACTATTGGGCTACAGAGACTTCATGATAGTCACACATAAGGAAGCATAACATGTTAAAACACATTTATAAAGCATTGGTATAGTTTGCATGCAAGTGATGGCAAAAAAAAAATCCTTCTCCCTCCGTGCAGATTGTCTAAGTACTGCAGCCCACAGGTTGCTCCGTGGCCGTATCTTCTAGAAAACCCTGCGAGCTAGATTATTTTTCCCCACCTTTCTAGAATATTCCAACTTGTTACCTTTTAGCAGCCCCACCCCTGGACAAACCCTTTTCAGGCCGGCCTCAATGCGGAAGCTCTGTGAAATCTTTTGCTGATCGTCAGATATTTTTCAACGACTTAAAATGAAATATTTTAAAATCTTGACTGTTAGCACTAAAAAGGTACCAGTGCATGCTGGGAATCAATGGCATTTAGTGCTGCCGCCTTGTAAAAAACCAAATCCTAAATGGTTCGTCCTAATGTTATTGGCAGATGTGGTTTTATACTTTTAAATTCCTTGGAGTTGCTGGAAAGGAAAAGAGAACATATAGATATGCCTATGCAGATGAAATGACATCATAAAATACCTGA
>RCUC01127590.1:0-12386 GCA_003697995.1 Taxidea taxus jeffersonii
AAAAAAAAAGATGAGACAGAGGGGGAAAAATATGTTTTCAATATGTAAATTAAAAAGATGCATAGCCAGAATATATAAAGAATTTCTTCAAGTCAATAAGAAAAGATAGCTCAATCATAAAATGAGCAAAGAATTTGAATTGGCATTTCATAAAAGTGACTATTCAATGGACCAATAAACATCCTAAAAGATACTCAACTTCATTAGTCATCAAAGAAATGTATATTAAAACCACAAGATAGTTTAGCCATCAAAGTGGCTAAAATGAAAACAGAAATTATCAAGTGTTGACAAGTATTTGGAGCAAATAAAACTCTCATACTCACCTGGTAAAAGTATAAACAGCTACAATACCTTGGAAAACTGGTTGTATCTCCTAAAGCTGAACAAATAGCATATACTCTGTTACCCAGCAATTCCAATCCTAGGTACATAGCCACCAGAAACAATTGGATTCTACCCAAATGTTCTACAGTAGACGAGATGAGTAAGTGTGATATATTCATGCAATGTAGTATGATTCTACAAAGCGAATTGATGAACACCTACACACAACAATATGGATGAATTATATAACATGATGAGCAAAAGAAGTCAGTGACTGAAGAGTTCATACTGTAGAATCCATTTGTATAAAGTTCAAAAATAAGCAAAGATAATCTAATTCTGTTAGAAAAGAGGATTGTTAGAGAAAGGGGAACCCTCCTACACTGTTGGTGGAAATGCAAGCTGGTACAACCACTCTGGAAAACAGCATGGAGGTTCCTCAAAAAGTTGAAAATAGAGCTACCTTATGACCCAGCAATTGCACTACTGGGTATTTACCCTAAAGATACAAATATAGTTATCTTAAGGGGCACATGCACCCGAATGTTTATAGCAGCAATGTCCACAATAGCCAAACTATGGAAAGAACCTAGATGTCCATCAACAGATGAATGGATAAAGAAGAGGTGATATATATATACAATGGAATACTATGCAGCCATCAAAAGAAATGAAATCTTGCCATTTGCGACGACGTGGATGGAACTAGAGGGTATTTTGCTTAGCGAAATAAGTCAATCAGAGAAAGACAACTATCATATGATCTCCTGAGGAAGTAGAGATGTAACGGAGGGGGGGTTAGGGAGGCAGGAAAAGAATAAACGAAACAAGATGGGATCGGGAGGGAGACAAACCAAAAGAGACTCTCAATGCCATAAAACAAACTGAGGGGGGCTGGGGGAGGGGTGTAGGGAGAGGGTAGTGGGGTTATGGACATTGGGAGGGTATGTGCTATAGTGAGGGCTGTGAAGTGTGTAAACTTGGCGATTCACAGACTTGTACCCCTGGTTCTAATAATACATTATATGTTTATAAAAATTTTTTTAAAATTTTTTTAAAAAGAAAAGAGGATCATGAGGGGCGCCTGGGTGGCTCAATCAGTTGAGCATCTGCCTTCAGCTCTGGTTGTGATCCTGGGATCAAGCTTCACATCAGGCTCCCTGCTGATTGAGGAGCCTGCTTCTCCCTCTCCCTCTGCCTACCACTCCCCTTGCTTGTGCCCTCTCTCTCTTTCTGTCAAATAAATAAAGAAAACCCTTAACAAAATAAAAGAGGATAGTGGTAATCCTTGGCATGTGCAGTGTAGTAACTAGAAAGGGAAGCAAGAGAGGTATCTGGGGTATAGTAACATTATCTTTCTTGATCTGGTAGTCGTTACACAGGTCCGTTCAACTTCTGAAAATTCACTGAGATGTACAGTCATGATTTGTGCACTTTTCTGTATGCATGTTGTACCACAAGATTTTGAAGTTTGAAGTCTGTCATAACAGGTTTTCATCAAGGTTTAAAACATGTTTAAATCAAGACAAGATCACAATTATAATTTACCATTTCCCCTCTGATTTATCTATTTATTAAGTGTCATTGCCTCTCATTAGTTTCTACCTTCCAAATCTCTCACTGCCTGGTTCCTCACATCCTGGAACTCGTTAGTGATTTCCACACAGGAGAATATTACAGCAGGTTCTGTACTTTGTGGTCTTTGCTTTTGTGTGATAGAGCACAGGGTATCTCCCTTAAAATCCATACCACTTATGAAATTGCTTGGATAACTAGTTGGATAATAACACCCATTTAGTTTGGAGTTCATACTCCAGCACTACTCTAATTAGAGACATCCACATTCAGTCAGTACCTTGGTGCTTTGCTGCCACATTCTAGTCCTCCAGGCTCCTTGAGGACATTTGGACATTACCATCAAGTTCAAGAGGATGTAAAGATGGTGGAAGGATTGAAGTCAGGAATTCCTTGTTGTTGGCAGCATCCTTTTAAATAAATTATTCACCATTCAGGAGAGACAATTATACAAAAATACCTTCAATATGGACATCTGGGTACTAGAGAAAAAAAAGAAATAAAAAATGAAACAAGGAGGCACCTGGGTGGCTCAGTGGGTTAAGCCTCTGCCTTTGGCTCAGGTCATGGTCTGAGAGTCCCGAGATTGAGGCCCGACTCAGGCTCTCTGCTTGGCAGGGAGCCTGCTTCCCCCCTCTCTCTCTGCCTGCCTCCCTGCCTACTTGTGATCTCTCTCTCTCTCTTTGTGTCTAATAAATAAACAAAATCTTTTAAAAAATAAAACAAGAACTAAGTTTTTTTAAATATTTTATTTATTTTTTAGAGAGAGAGAAAGCACGAGCTCAGGCAGACAGAGTGGTAGACAGAGGCAGAGGGAGAAGCAGAACAGAAGCAGACTGTTGGAGTCTGCTCAGAGGGCAGTCTGCTTCTCCCTCTCCCTCTGCCCTTCACCCCTGCTTGTACTCTCTCTCTCACACACACTCTTTCTCTCAAATAAATAAATAAATAGAAAATCTTTTTAAAAAATAAACATTTTAAATAATGTTCCATTCTCTAATCCAGCAACATGATATGTCTTTTTATTTATTCTCCTGTTCTTTCATGTAAAGATTTAAAGATTCTCATTTAGACCCTGCCTATTTCTTATTAGGTTAATTCATTTCTAAGTAAACCTAAGTGAAGATTTTGAGGTTCCTGGAACTCTGCTCCCAAAGGAGTTTTTCCTTTTTCCTCTTTAAATTGTGCATCTCCTAGTACAATTCAGGAAGGAACAAACTCTTCTTACTCATATAACCTTAGATAAATCTGTATTTTTATTTTGACTGGGGCAAAGGCAAAAAAGGAACCCATGGTTGTGTTTTACTACTTTTGTGGTTGGGATGAAAATATTAATATCTCCAATCGACTAATTTTTATTATTGCTCTTTTATTTTATTTTATTATTTATATTATTTATTTTATTTTATTATTGCTCATTATTATTGCTCTTCTATAGCACCACCTTTAGGTCCAGGAAGTGGGGGTCTTTGCTGTGCATACCATGCAGCAGAGGGGCCCATATTCTCCCAACCAAAAAAAAAAAAAAAAAAGTGCCTCTGACACTCAGAATCAGATGAAACCCGCAACAGCCAATCCCATAATTAAATTCATTTAGTTCAGGGAAGTATTTCACATCTCATGCTCTGTCTCTGAAACAAAAGTCCAGTTTGTTCAGATGCCACAGGGCAGAGGTTCTCAAAACCCCTTCACACTTAAAAATTGAGGCCCTTGGGACGCTGGGTGGCTCAGTTGGTTAAGCGGCTGCCTTCAGCTCAGGTCATAATCCCAGCGTCCTGGGATCGAGTCCCACATCGGGCTCCTTGCTCGGCATGGAGCCTACTTCTCCCTCTGCCTCTGCCTGCCACTCTGTCTGCCTGTGCTCACTCCTGCTCGCTCGCTCGCGCTCTCTCTCTCTGACAAAAAAAAAAAAATTGAGGCCCTTAAAGAGCTTTTGTTTATGCAGATTACATCTATTGACATTCACTGAAATCTAAATTAAAACAACAAAAAAAAATGGGGGTGCCTGTATGGCTGAGTTGGTTAAGCATCTGACAATTGATTTCTACTCAGGTCATGATCTCCGGGTGGTGGGATCAAGCCCCATGTCAGGCTCTGCACTCAGCCATGGAGTCTGCTTGTCCCTCTCCCTTTGCTCCTCCCCTTGCTCTCTCTCTCAAGTAAATAAATAAAATCCTAAAACATAAAATAAATGTTAAAAAACTGAAAAAATAAATATTACATCATTTAGAAATAATAAACCCATTGCATGTTAATACAAATAATATATTTTTATGAAAAACAATTCTATTTTCCCAAACCAAAAAAATTAGAGTGACATTGTTTTACATTGTTTTGCAAATATCCTCAATGTCTGTCTTAATACAAGACAGATGGATTCTCCTCTGCTTCTACATTCAGTTTGTTAGAATATCACACATCACACAGCTTCTGGAAAATTCCACTGTAATTTGTTAAGAAAATGAAAGTGAAAGTGCTAATGATGTCTTAACACTATGGTGAAAATTCTTTTGACCTTATGGTCCCCCCAAAACAGAATTGGGACCCTCCTGGTATTCCAGACCACAATTTGAGAATCACTACCACATAGGGTTGGCAATTTCACATTGTCCAATCTAATATATGACTCTTACCTCAAGATACTCATTGCCAACAAATCAAAAAAATACATACATCTCTTTATGGTATGCATTGCTTCTTAAAATTTCTTAAAATTTGCCTTTTTATACATTTAGTAGTGTCTAAGTCCAACACATATATTCAACTTTTATCCAAAGAGATTTCTCAAATCAGAAAAATAAACCAGTAGAAAAGAGCTAAAGGATAAATGATACATGTGGGAAATTCAGGAAGAATGATGAATATACATATAAAAACACGTTTCACTTTGCCACTCAAAAAGAAAACCACACAAAGCAACATGGGATACTATTTTTCAGTACTCAAAGTGAGGAAGTATTGGAGTTTTGATTTTAAAAATATGAATCCATACCTTTCATCATCACGTTTAATGTTGAGAAGGTTTTGGGAAAATGACCAAAAGCATGTCAGGGTATGAGCTGATTGAATCTCACTGAAGGCAGTTTGGTGACAGGTATAAAACAAGTTTGGGATTTGCCAGGCCATGTGTCCCAGGAATTTCACTTCTGAATATTTATTCTAAGAAGTTTAATCATGGATATGCACTAATATTTATGTGACAAATCCAAAAGGGTATATATTTTTATATTCGGTGGTTTTTATCATACGTAATATGCACGGGGCTGCATAGCCAATGGAAGAGGAACCTTTTTCTGAACTATTCAAAAGCATCAATTGGACCACTGAGAGCCCTACCAGAAGGACTGGGATTGTGATCTGTACACATTTTCTTCTGCCTACTCTGTATTTTCTGTATTTCCATCAATGAATAATTACTTTTGCAAAAGAAAAAAAACAATTATTTTTCAAGTATATCTTTTTTTTTTTTTTTCCTTTAGAGATTTTATTTATTTGTTATAGAGAGAGAGAGCAAGCACAGGCAGACAGAGAGGCAGGCAGAGGCAGAGAGAGAAGCAGGCTCCCTGCGGAGCAAGGAGCCCGATGTGGGACTCGATCCCAGGACGCTGGGATCATGACCTGAGCCGAAGGCAGCTGCTTAACCAACTGAGCCACCCAGGCGTCCCTCAAGTATATCTTTTTATAAGCAGACAATTAATGGTAGTTGGAGCTAGGTGATGGGTACAGGTGTTCATTGTACTACTCTACTTTTTTGTGTTTGACATTTTCTATAATAAAAATATCTTTTCTGGCACACTTATAGGCACAATATTTTATACAGCTTGCTCTGTCTTGAAATGAATCCATGTCTTTCACTATGATTGGCACTTTGTTCTCAAGATCTCTAAAAGACTAACTTCAAAGTTATACAATAAATACCAGCCTCTGCTCATTTAACCTGGAATGTTTAAGCAAGATTAACAGAAACATTTCAGACTTGAGAATTGTACCTCAAGTACCTCAAGTACCCACTTAAAATGTAAGACTGTGGGAGTTTTCAGTTTGCAAAATATCTTGCAACAGTTCTTGGTTGGTAAGTTCTGACCAGCAGCAGAAAACTTGTTTCAAAACTAGATACAGAAACTCTCTATTTGCCTCCTTTTCCCCTTTCTTCAAGTAAATAAAATATTCCTTAAGTTGATAAGCTGTTTATGTGACGGTTATTAAAGGCTAAATTGTCACGTTTTGAAATGCTTGCTTGAGCTTCAGCTTTTCTACATTCATTGTCCCTCCTGCTTCAATCAATAGCCATGGGAATGTTTTCCCCCTCTTACCAGATGTATTTATTTGCTTATCACTGTTCCATCTCCAACTAACTGAAGTTGTCCATTTTAACTTGAATGAGAAGTTCCTTTTTGACCTTGATTCTTTCAATTTAAGAAAGACCAAGTCACATTTTATCTCTTAAGTCCTGGACCCATATGTCCAACTTCTCTAAATATCTAACTCCATTTTGTGATCGGCTAGTCAGTTCTATCCACACATTCAATATTGAGACCTCTCCTCTCCTCTCCCCAACCTGGTCCTCTTCTAGTGCCTGCATTTTTAAAAAGATTTTATTTATTGGTCAGAGAGTATGAGCACAAGCAGGGGAAATGGGAGGCAGAGGGAAAAGCAGGATCCCTGCTGACCAAGGAGCCCATTCTGGGGCTTGATCCCAGGACCTGGGATCACAACCTGAGCCTAAGGTAGATGCTTAACGACTGAGCCACCCAGGCATCCCCAGTGTCCCCATCTTAACAAATGTCTCCATCATCCACCCCATGGCACAAGTGAGAGTCTTCAGTATATTCATGTTTCCTCCCCTTTGACTCCCCCAACCACATTTCCTCCTGCCTCCCAACTATTCTCTCTTACAGCAGCAGGGTTTATCTTTATAAAAGCAAATTGTTTCATGTCCTTCCCTTGCTTAAAATCCTCAAGAGGCTTCTCATGGCTTTTAGGATAAAAACTAAATACTAAATCCAGTATCTACCGGGTCCAGAATGATTTAGCACAGCCCACCTCTCTAGCCATTCTTAGCTCCTACTGGTTCCCCTAATACCCAGCACCTCCTTCCTGCCTCAGGGACTGCAAATACAATGTTTCCTTTACCCAGAAAGCTCTCCCCTCACTCCTCTCCACTGCACTCCTAATTAATTCCCATTAGTCATCTAGAATTAAGCAGCAGCTAACAGTAGCTAATATTTGCGGGGAGCACTTATGTGTTAAGTACTTCTTAGTTAATGAATAATTTAATCCTCACAGCCACTCTGGGAAGTGGATACTATTATTATCATTTCCATTTGACAAATGACAAAAGTGAGGTGCAGAGAAGTGAAAAAGGTTGGCCAGGGTCACATAACTACTAGCTGGCAGAGGCAGGATTCAAAAAACAGGCATCTGATTCCAGAGCCTCTGTCCTTAAATATTACCCTATACAGATCTGCCACTTGATCCAGGAAGTCTTTTCTGTAGACCTCAAAATATACCTGTTGAATCAATGGCAGGAAGAAAGAAGGGAGGAAAGAGAAAAAAAGAGGCAAAGAAAAGTGAAAGAGCTTTTCCGCCTATGCATGTCAAGTTGCACAATCAAGTTGATTTCTGTCTTCTAAGTTTGAGATTTTCTCTTCGGACTGGCCAAAGGTTTACCTTCCTCAGTTTGAAACCATTTTTTAAAAGATTTTATTTATTTATGGGGGGGCACATGCAAAAGGGGGGAGGGGCAAAGGGAAAGGAAGAGAGAATCTCAAGCAGACTCCCCACTGGAGTCTGTCTCCTGTCTCCCGCATGACCCAGGTACTTGGCTGCTCACTCTTTTCCTGCAGCCTCACAACAAGCTGGCTCAGTAGAGAGGCTCTGAGGCCTGCAGACAAAAACCAGAGTTAGTAAGAAAAACTCTTCAGGCAACTGGTGTCAAGAGCTTGTTTTTTCAACAAATAAGGTTGCAACCCCAAAAGAGAAGCACAAAGTTTTCCAAATCGAGTAGGTGATTGCTGTTCCCTCCCTACTCCTTTATGACCATGTGAGGTGGCAGGGAGTTAGGATTCGTCTTCTGGAACATTTCCCAAAGTGCATCCGGTTGTGCTAGCCCAGGCACAGCTCTTCATGAATTTAATAGCTGGGGGATCCTATGAATTTGGTTAGCTCTGAGTCTGTAAATTTTTGTGTGAGGCCTGCACTATGTGTTGTGTTTATTCAGGCCACATATTGTTTGATGATACCAAAGTTTGAAAACCACTATTTGTGTATTATTTAATATATTTACCCATGATTTGGAAAAAGTAAACAGTCCATTAATTAAGCAGCTGCCTTAGTTTGGCTCAGGTCACGATCACAGCATCCTTGGTCCGAGTCCCACCTTGGGCTCCTTGCTCAGCAGGGAGCCTGCTTCTCCCTCTGCCTGCCACTCTGCCTGCCTGTGCGCTCGCTCTCTCTCTCTGACAAATACATACATTTTTAAAAAGTGGAAAAAAAAACCCTTTCTCTTAAAAAAAAAAAGTCCTACCCTTACTCCCATAGATGACTTACTTATACTAGATAGTTAGGAGTCAAAGAAGTGAAATAAATTGCATATGAATAAATAAATCGCAGAAATATTTTTTGGAAGTTTTACTTAAAGAAGTATCTACTTTAAATTAGATGCTTCCTTAATCTAAAACTTAATAGTTTCTTTTTGGAAAAATGTAGCAAAGTCTTAAGCATGTGTGTTGATTCTATGGTCTCAGTTCAATACATTTATAGCTCAACAGTTCCTGTGTCTATTAAATAAGAGTCTCCCTTTCCCAGTTAATATTAGCATGACAAAGTTGCAGAGACAATTCTTAAGAATTTAAGTAACTCTTTGATGACCTCAGCCAAGTAAGTGAAAAAGTTCTTGATAGGGTCAACAGACTGAAAACTTTCTCTTGTTGGGATAAAACCATGTGTATCACCATTTGTAATTTGTATTCTGAGTATTACATCTGTAAGGAAAATGTAATGGAAGGAGGGAAGATCCAAAAAAAGACAAAGTAACAACCTGAATGGGGAACTACGGAAGGAGAACATGATAATTAGATTAAAACTCTTCAGAAAGGGCACGTATTGCAATGAGCACTGGGTGTGGTGCATAAATAATGAATCTTGGAACACTGAAAAAATAAAAGAAAATTTAAAAAAAAAACACCTCTTCAGGGACACCTGGGTGGCTCAGTGGGTTAAAGCCTCTGCCTTCAGCTCAGGTCATGGTCTCAGGGTCCTGAGATCGAGCCCCACGTCAGGCTCTCTGCCCAGCGGGGAGCCTGCTTCCCTCTCTCTGCCTGCCTCTCTGCCTATTTGTGATCTCTGTCAAATAAATAAATAAAATCTTTGGAAAGAAAAAAAAACTCTTCAGAGAAACAAAGGCAAAAAAGGAGAGAAGACTTATGTGTGAAACCATAAAGGGATGAAAAAGGTAATCATAGTTGTTCACTAAATCCTGAAATCATAGAATGAGAGTGCATCTCTAAAACTTTATTGAGATAAATTTAAGCTAATTAGATAGAAGTATAACTCATGTAAAAAAACAAAACTCGAATTACTCTAAATGGTGATATAGTTGATTATTTACAACTTAAGATAAACCAATAGCTGATAGAGTTTTAGGTGCAGGAGTGTGAGTTCCTAAACTCAGAAGTTGGTATCTAAGAAGATAGCCACGACTGGCCACCTCTTGTCTAGTGATACAAACCCTAGAGATAAAAAATGTTTGCTGGCCCATACAACCAGCCAATGTGGTAATCATTCTGATTTTAGCAAATAAAAACTGAACGAATAGAGAAAAACAACTAGTAAAAGAAACACAGGATACTTGTGCAAACAACTGTAATGAACATTTGTACATAATTTACAAGTTTTATCATTCATATGAAAGCGAATTTTCCTCTTTTTTAGAAGATTTTTATTTATTTATTTATTTGACACAGAGAGAGACACAGTGAGAGAGGGAACACAAACAGGGGGAGTAGGAAAGGGAGAAGAAGGCTTCCAACCAAGCAGGGAGCCTGATTCAGGGCTTGATCCCAGAACCCTGGGATCATGACCTGAGCCAAAGGCCGACACTTATTGACTGAGCCACCCAGGCACCCCTGAAAGCTAATTTTTCATTTAATATTAGCATGTGATTCACATTTTGCACTATTGTGGATAAACATGTTCTATAGGTCTATAGATCCTATGTAATCTATCATTCTCTCCCCACCCTTCTGAGATCATCATCTATCACCATCCTCCTTGCTGTTCCTCTAGAACACTCACCTTTTCCTGCCTCACTGCCTTCACATGTGCTGCCTTCATTGCCTGGATATTCTTTTTCTGCACTTACCCATGGCTTGCTCCCTCCCTTCACCAAAGGTTCTATGGAAATCTCACATTGTCAGAAAGCTATTTCCTGACTTTCCCATAAAAAATACCCCTGTCTTTGCTGGTCCTTTACTCAGTTTTTCTTTTTTCCTTAGCATTTAACAATACCTGACGTAGTATATATGTATTTACTTATTATGTCTCCCACACTACAACATAACTCAGCTCTGTGTTGAGGAGGAACTTTATATCCCAAGTCCAAAACAGTGCCCAGCATAGAACATGCATTCAGTAAATACTTGTTGAATGGGTGGAGGATGAACCAAGTTTAGTAAATTCTGGGCTGCTTCTTATGCTGGATGGCAAAGGAATTAAAGCTATAGTCAAACACAAGCCATGCCTTCCAAACAACTAGTGATCCATTACTTAGATTCTGGGTAACATAGACATTGTTGCTTGGTTTGTTACAACACAAATTTGAAGAAGACCTGGGGCTTATGATTCAAGCCAATAAACAGTTTCATCAAGCGCCCCTTAAGTGTGCCCCTTAAGCACTCTCATCTGCTAATACTGAAAAGTCCAAAGCCCACTCTCAGATTTTTGTGAATTTCCTAGGATGGTTCTGATTTTTTCCTGCTTTTACCACCTTAGTTCAGTTTTGCAATCATCTCATCATCTTGCCTGGTTTGTTTTCTGCATCTGTTGAATCACATATTGAACTTCTCCTTACTTTTCAAAAATACTCAAGCAAATTTGACACTTTAAGGAAGTGGGGGAAATTCCACTTATGGGGTGGAATTGGAACAGTCAGAGCAACAAAAGTAACTTTAGGTGAATGTTAAAGAGTCCTGTTTGTTCATTTCTTTCTGCCACCCCACCATAAGAGACTCTTCATTGGTTAATTCATTCTTATTCTTTCTCTTTTTCTCTATTACCTCACATTCCTGGTTTCTTCTCTCTGCGATGTCTCCAGAGAACTTCACATTCTTCTCTCTGTCTTTGGATCCTACTTCCAAACTCAGCTCTGGGTCAGTGTTTTTGTTTTTTTTCATCAAGGTGCTCAGCAGAAAAAAACAAAACACACAAAACAACTCCAGCAACTAACTTCCTTTCCTAAGAGCCCATCTTCAAAGGAGATGCAATTGTTTTCTCAGTTATGAAAAAGTTTGCTAAGGTTAGTTAGTAGTTCTAAGCAGTACAGTATATTTCATATCATTCTTAAATCTTTTGGGAAAACAGTGTATAACTTAGGTATAAAAGAGCTACCATATTTTTGTGGGTATTTCATTGTAACAGAAAGGAAATTAACATTTACTGTTACTACTATATGTGAAGCACTATATTTGTAAACTGCAAATTTATTGGACCCCTATCTGGCAGACAATTTTACTTAAGTCACTTACTAGACCTCACCCTCCAGTTTTCCCATTCATGAGAAACCTGGCCTGTCCCTGGGGACTTTGTGACCATGGTCAGCAACTCCATCCACGCAACTTTGTTTACAGATAATTGGAACATCCAATCACTTTTCTCTAAGAGAGTACAAAGATCACCTTGCGAGAAAGTTCAGACCTCGTACTTTGTTTTTGTAAGACTGGGCCTTTAACTGGTGTTAAGATGTGTACATATAATGTGTTTAGGATCATGTTTCTTTCTTGACCAGAAGCGTGGCTTCGGAGAATGTTAGCTTTTAGTCAGAACTTGAGGGGTTTCAAATCCCTTTTCTAGTCCTAAATGTCCCCTCTGAAAAGTAAACTACGTAGGTAAGAGGCACAAGAGTCCCTGCTTCCTCTGTAGCAAAGGCCAGAATACGAGTAACATCAGGGTGATCGAACAACCCCGACAAACACTGGGCCAACGAGACAGATGGGAAAGCTCGCAGAAGCTTAGTCTAGCCTGGACCTCGCCACCCACCTATAACGTCCTCTTTAACCCTCCCACCTCCCTGTTGTGAGCAAGCCTGCGGAAGAGGAAGTAGTCACGGGCGGGCGCGCGCGCGTAGCCCCTCCCATCCGTGACGTCGGAGACGCGACGCGTCGCAACGCAGTGCAGACTGGGAAAAGGGGATGAGCTGGGCTGGTTTCCGTCGGGCCGGGGAAGGCTAATCCTTCGAGTTGCGGGAAGATGGGCCTTTGGAGAGGAGGGCG
>RCUC01127591.1:0-34878 GCA_003697995.1 Taxidea taxus jeffersonii
CCTTTTCTTCCATCTGTAGGAAGGACCCCTACTGATTTCCCATTTTTATCTTTTTTTCAAAATCAAAAAGATAATTAAACTGGAAATAAAAAATTTATACTTTCTAATCTTATACATTACTTTCAACAATTTTGGAGTCTACCTTTAACTCAAGACAAAAACCAAGCCAGGCTCTGTGCTGGATGCTGCAGATAGATACCAGGAAGAAAAAGTATTGCACCTGTGCTCAGACTGTGCACAGTTCAATCACCATTTAGATTACAATAAAGCAGGTTAAATAATGCAAAAGGGGACACATGCAGACTTCTTTTTGGCTGAAAAGAAAGAAATCTATGGGAAATAATAACCATTATTATCAATTCCAAATCAAATCTATTTGGATTAATAACAAAAGCATTATAAAATGGGTAACTATTTAAACATTTCTTTAGTGATAGGTATAAATTAGAATGATTAGGGTCATAATGGGAGAGGACATTCCAAGAGATGGAAAAAAAAAAGAACAAAGATATTGAGATAGTAGAGTCAGTTATGGGATCCAAGAATAGGAAGCTGCCCGTTTGGTTAGTTTATGCAGTTGGAGAGGATAGTCATGGAAGATAATGGTCCAAAACGGAGTAGGAAGTTGAGCTACAGAATTTGTACTTAACTTAAGTAATGCCTAGGGAATCCTTTAGAAGTTTTAAAGCAGAGATGTAGTATTCATTCCCTGTCAGAGGGAAGTAACAGCAGTTTATAGACAGTATTAGATTGGGGAGGGAGGTAAGGCTGAGCAAAACAGTAAGATGCTGTTAAAAAGACTAGGTAGGCAGGGGTGCCTGGGTAGCTCAGTGGGTTAAGTTTCTGCCTTCAACTTAGGTCATGTCTCAGGGTCCTGGGATCGAGCCCCGCATTGGGTTCTCTGCTTAGCGGGGAGCCTGCTTCCCCTCCTCTCTCTCTGCCTGCTGCTCTGCTTACTTGTGATCTCTCTCTCTCTCTCTCTCTTTCTCTCTCTGTGTCAAATAAATAAATAAAAACTTAAAAAAAAATACTGGGGCACCTGGGTGGCTCAGTGGGTTAAGCTTCTGCCTTCGGCTCAGGTCATGATCCCAGGGTCCTGGGATAGAGTCCCACATCGGACTTTCTGCTTAGCAGGGAGCCTGCTTCCTCTCTCTCTTTGTGCCTGCCTCTCTGCCTACTTGTGATCTCTGTCTGTCAAATAAATAAGTAAAATCTTTAAAAAAAAAAAAAGACTAGGTAAGTGACAACAAAAGGCTAATATAACTAATATAACATGACTATAGTTGTGATCTTAAATCTATAGTGGTGATCTTAAAATCTATAGAAATTGGTCACTCATCTTATGTTTGCAGAAAATGTTACAACCTGCACACTGGAGAATTCCACAGAGTTAGACTATCTAGGAGAAAGAGAAAATTTTTAAGGAAAGATGAGGTTTTCAGTTTGGATTAAAGAGTACAAACCGCTTGGGAGTCCTACATAGAGATGTTCTATTGGAGAAGAATAAAGAAATAATAAAACACACATTAGTAAAGGTCAAAAGCAACCATTTATTCTTACCAAAATCTATGGAACCACCTACACATCTTCTCCCATAGCCCACAAGGTACAGGTGCTCCCAGGGAGCAAAGCCAACAAGAATTAATGAGGAATAAACAAGGACTAACACAGAATGACAGTCTCCCCAGGCATTCGGAGCAGAAATCACAGCTGTTAAGTTAAAGAATAGAATTAAATCCCATTAAGCAAGTAAGGGAACAATTTTAGACTATTTTGTTGTTGCTGAATAATGAGAAAACTGAATAAATAGTTCCAACTTTTCCCTATAAATTTATTATATAACCATATTATAACAGTCTAAAAATTGAAAAAAAATAAAGATCTATTTTTTCTAGCAATAATTGCTTTTATTTCTCTGTATTGTCTCCAAGTCTTTTTTGGTCTAATAAACTTGTATTTTCATAGTTACAATTATTTATAACACAAACCATTTTGGATTTTGTTTTTAATGTTTCCAGGATGCCATATTGGCTTCATATTTACACTCAGTGTCTAAATAATACCCCATCAAACGCACCTGAGAATATTTCTAAAATAATTCCCCTGTGATGGGAGGTTTGGGTTGTTTGCAGATGGGTTCATTGTAGCTAATGTGGGGATGTGTATCAGTCTTCTTGTTATCAATCTCTATGATAATTAGAACCAGAAATCAGTGGTCTACATGATTCTCTCTCCTGATAAGCTGGGAGCTCCTACAATGAAGGCATTTTACTGTTCTCACTATTGAGCTTAAACATCTTTTTGTTAAATTGTTTTTCATCTTTTGGTATTTTTTATGATACACTTCTTAGGATAAAGAGGAGAATAAAAAGTAATTGCTGAGGAGAATAGATGTTTTACGTTTATAACCATGCTATTAAAATGTGTCAACTTATATTTACTACAGCACTATGAGTCAACAAACATTTATTAAGCTTCCACACTGCGACAGCACTATGCTAGGAACCTGGAATCAAAGTCAACAACAAATAAATATAATTATTGAACTCCGGGTGCTCACAAGCTCTAAATGGACATCTCTTCTCATCATTTCTTCTCTCTTCCTACGTGTAACTGATTTCATTTTGGAGAGCAGTCTCTTCCTCACAGCATATAGAATGGAGCATCCCACATACAGTTTGGGGGCATCCCATACCCAGCTGTACTCTACATATGGACTTAAGATATGGGAACCTTGCTCCACAGAATTTAAATCTTGAAGTAAGTATACAATGATTAAAAATGGGTGGGTACACTCATTTCAGTAGGGTTCTCTGCTATAAAACCACTCTTACCCACATGCTACCTGATATATGGGGTTGCTTTTTTCTATGCCATTCCAGGATTTTTTTTTCTCTCAGTATCTCTTTGATATTGTGAGCTTCCAAGGTTCTGCCAGGCACAATATATGTATAAGTTTGCCAGTCACTGTTTTATGTTTGTAACCAGAGAGGCACAAGCGAAACTAGTAATTAAAAGCTAAGAAATGAGCACAGTTGTGGGATAAAGATTTACAACAGAAACAGCAAGGAAAGATAACTGTCCCAATCAAGAAGCTCAGAAAGTAACAGAACCTTACCAAGATGGACAGATGGTTTATCCATTGAAAAATATTTGCTAATCATAACAGAGAACTCAAATAGATAAAACCAAAAGTGCAAGAGGAGAAGTAACAACTGACACCACAGAAACACAAAGGATTATAAGAGACTACTATGAAAACTATATGCCAACAATTATACAACTTATAAGAAATCATAAACATACAATCTTCCAAGATTGAATCAGGAAGAAATGGAAAATCTAAACAGAACCACTCATAATGAAATTGAACTGGCAATAAAAATAACTCCAAACAAACAAAAGTCCAGGACCAGAGAGTATCACGAGTGAATTCCACCAAACATTTAAAATAATACCTATCCTCCTCAAGCTATTTCAAAAATTAAAGAGAAATTAAGAAGAAAAGGCCTCCAAATACATTCTAGAAGGCCAGCATTACTCTGGTACCAAAACCAGACAAAGACCCTGAAAAAAATTACATTTAAAGGTTTATCTATTTATTTTAGAGAGAGAGAGAGAGAGAGAGTGAGTCAGGGAGGGGCAGAGGGAGAGAGAAACTTTGTAGCAGACTCTGTGCTCAACATGGAGCCCAATGTCAATCTCAGGACCCTGAGATCACTACCTGAATCAAACCAAGAGTGGGGTGATTAACCAACTGCACCACTAAGGCACCTCTAAACATTTAGATTTAAAACTATGTTTATGTATATATGTGTGTGTATGCACACATATGTAAAACTATGTTTTATGTATATATACACATATGTATGTGTACACACACACATATATACATGCACACACACATATATATTTGAAACTATATATATGTATATATTTCAATTAGTATGTCTCTAAATATTTATTCTGTTTTCTCATAAAGTGTACATTTTGGAAAGGGTCCCCAATTTTTAGTAAGAAGTTAGAGGCAAGGGATATGCCCAGAATATAAGGAGCTTTCTCTAGAGACTTTTGCATGTGGGATGCTGAAATGAGTCTTAGCTACTTAGAAGCGAGGACAATAACAGGGCCTGAATTATTTAGGTGCACAGAGAATAGGAGGAAAGAGATGACAATGCAAATTTCCCTCTTCCAACAATTTGTTGAAAACTTTTCTAGTACTTATTTATTGAATATCTGAGGTCCTTAACTTTCCAACTTATGGGTTAACATGGAAGTTATCTCAATTCACTTCAGTTAGGAGAAGGTCCCATGCATGTATTAATTTTAATAATAAAAAAAATTATACATCACTGTACTAGTCTGAGCATGAATCATGGGAAACTGTAGTTTCAACCTTAAAGCTTATCATTTGATGGAGGAACTGATTACACTTAAACATTATAAATGCAATCCCTAAATAGGCCTTCTGTAAGTGGTTTGGAACTAACTGGGCGGGGGGAAGCTTTATTGAGTCTGATGAATTAATTCCAGAATGAGACTGAACTGAGAGAAAAATGATTGGACTTTGGAATCAGGAAAACCTGAGCTGAGTACTGATCACATTAACATTACGTTTAAAATTCTTCCTTGGGGAAGAATCAGTGCCATCCATCCGGCTTTTACAAAGTTTCTGTACCTTTGAGCAGAATGTTTTAAGGAGAACCAGGTAGGTCAATTATGTTTAACTATTTCTGACATTTTGTTAAGTGGGGAATGGTACAAAAAAAAAAAAAGAAAAACGAAAGAAAAATAAAAACCACACAATCCCAATTACACTGTATGTTAACTAACTGGAATTTAAATAAATATTTTAAAAAGAAAAAGAAGTCATACTATCCCATTTTTCTCAAGTTATTCTTTCACACTCTCAGTCTCTCTGATTATGGATGACCAATTCTGTCTGCAAAAATCTTGAGTCTTAATCAACACAATGATGTCATATATCCAAGGTTTCCATTCACATGATTTAGGTTGTAAACCATTGCCACAGCTACCCACATGTAGCAAAACACTGATCAAATTATGGTTCCTCTTTACAAACAGAAACATTTTTATGTATGGAACAACAGATAGTCATTAATTACACGTTTTCTTCATGTCGTTTATAGACATTATACAAAAGAGAGTTTTACTGAAATCAGAATAATTTATATTCCTGTTTAAGAAAAAATATGCAAATGATTGTTTCACTAGTATTCTATGACATCCACCAGTTCATTAAATTTATTTTCACCTTTCACATAATTAACTTTCAGCTTAAAAATAAGAACTGAACTCTTATCATACATCAGACATTAATACTTTAATATGAATAGCTTGACTAAACATAAATTCATGCCTTTGCAAATTATAAAAAAGTTAGGGAAGAAAAATGTAGAAAAACAATCAGCACAAAATAAGTGTTATGTCAGAGATATAACTATACCACTTTTTGTAATTTAAATGTGCATGGTAAATTTTCAAGTTCCCCTAATAAAGATAATACCTACAGAGGAGGAAATAAAAGTCGGTGGTTATAAAGCTGAGAAATATCTGAAATAGAGAAAAAAAATCTAGAATAAAAAGGAAGATAAAGCAACAAGTTAATTAAAAATATTAATAAAATAAACAATTCTTAAGACTAATAAAGATTGATAAACAGCACAAATAAATAACAGAAATCAGAATAACACTGTCACTATATTATGGCATTTCAAAAAATAAAGAGAATACTCTGAAAATCTTTAAACTGATATATCTGAAATCCTAGATGAAAAAATGTAACAGCAACAAGCACTGTAGAAAAAAAGGAAACTTATACGGTAAAGCTAAAATTGCAATTCCTTGAGAAAAAATGCACAATTCAACAAATGTAAAAAAATAATCATTCATGTTGAAATAAATTATTACCTCCCTAAATAACAATTACCCTGAAAGTATTCCAAACTGATTCAGTATTTAATGTGAAAGAGTCTATAAAATTTGGAAGAAGTAAAGCTATTAATGGCATCAATGTTACAGAAAGGTTTTTAAAAGATAGGAAACAAGTACTAATTATAAAATAAGTTGAAAGATTAAATTTACTACATTAAAATTCAGAACTACTGCTCATTAACAGAAATCCTAAAGAAACTGAAAAGAGACAGACTGAGAGAAAATAATTACAAGTTCAAAAGGGAGTACTGAGAGTATTCAGTCAACTTATGTAAATGAATAAGAAATTAATAACTCCATAAGAAAAGGAGCATATTATTGCATAATCAGGCATGTTTCCAAAAATAAATAAATAAAAAGAAAGAAAGGAAGAAAGAAAGAAAGAAAGAAAGGAAAACAAACACAAAATGAATTAACCTAAGAAAAGATGCTCAATTTCATTAGTATTCAGGAAAATATAGTTAAAAACACCATAAGCAGGCACCTGGGTGTCTCAGTTGGTTGGGCAACTGCCTTCAGCTCAGGTCATGATCCCAGTGTCCTGGGATCAAGTCCCACATTGGGCTCCCAGCTCCATGGGGAGTCTGCTTCTCCCTCTGACCTTCTTCCCTCTCATACTCTCTCTCATTGTCTCTCTCTCAAATATATAAATAAAAATCATTAAAAAAAACATGATAAGCTACCATTGGCACTAACAAGATTGTGAAATTAATAAGTTATACAATAACAGCTGTAGGTATGGATATTAAAAAAAGAGTTATACTGCCCTACTGTTGAAGGGATAATTTAAGACCTCTGTGGGAAACATTTGAGCAATAAACTATAAAATTCAATATGCATATAGCCTTTCATCCAATTATTTGGCTTCTATTCTAGATTATACTTGAGTGCTGTGCTGTCAAAAACAATACTAGCTTCAAATGAACACTTGAAATATGGCTAGCTTTGATTGAGATATGCTTGTGACAAAGGTAAAATACACACCAGATCTCAAAAACTTAGTGCAAATAATATAATGAAAAATACATCATTGATGCTTTTATAGCTTTATATTGTCAAAGAAAAATTACACCAGAAGCAAGGAAGACTATTCAACACTACTGTTTTAGGGGAGAGAGACTGAACACAACTATCCTGAAACAAAAGGCAGAAGAGCTTTTAAGCAGTAGGGTGAGCTAGTAGACAAGGACTGGAGGATATAAATAGGAGGTTGTTCAGTGTGATATGGCTGTGTTTGCTATATGGTACTTAGCTAAATCAGGGTTCTACTCTCTCAGGAGGTTGGGAGGACAGGGCCTCTATTTTTCTTGGTGATTATATTTCAAAGGGATAACTCTTGGTCCTTGAGAAAGACAGCCCTTGGTTGTACATTGTCAAGAGGCTGGAGGAAGCTTTACATCTCAAAGGGACAAAGAAAGAATTTGTAAACAGAAGCTTTCTAAAGTAAATGCTCCAAGAAAAGGGAGGTCAATAACCAATAATTAGGAAGAAACATATCTAAAGTTTGGCAAGCCAAGAGGAGCATTAGGCTAGTATGTCAAATGAAAATATTTTGGACACAGTGTATCCAAAATAAAGTTTATGGTAAAAATTATTTCCCTCTTTTTTTAAGTATTTTAATGTGGAACGAAGAAATCTAAAAATTAAATAACTTGGCCATGTTCCTATCTAATTTTATTATAATATGTACAAGAATTATCATAGCCATCACTGTTTGTAAGAGTCAAACCCTAAAATTAGCCCAAATGTCCATCAATGGATAGAGAAATAAATTATGGTAAATTTATGTATTTTACATACAGTAGTAAAAATTAATAAACTATATCTAGTAGTATAAATTAATACAACTATAACTACATGGAACTACCTGGATATTGCTCAGAAATATAACACTGAGTAAATGAAAATACTAGCATAAAAACCACAGAAAACAATTTCTGTTAAAAAACTTTCAAAAGCAAACCTAAAAACAATGTTTAGAGGTATACAAATATATGATAACTTCATACATAAAAATTTAGAATAATAAATATATAATTTAGGACAGTGGACATTCTGTGTTCCGTGAATGAAAGTAAGTCTGATAATGTTCTCGTTTTTAAGTAATATACAAAATCTTTTGTTTTTTTTTAAAGATTTTATTTATTTATTTATTTGACAGAGATCAAAAGTAGGCAGAGAGACAGGCAGACAGAGAGGAGGGGAGAAGCAGGCTCCCCGCTGAGCAGAGAGCCAGATGCGGGCTCAATCCCAGGACCCTGGGATCATGACTTGAGCTGAAGGCAGAGGCTTTAACCCACTGAGCCACCCAGGTGCCCCCTTTTGTGTTTTTTTAATTCAAAGTTGCATATTTCTTTAAATTAGAAAATACTACATAAAATATTACATAATTGAGCTTTAGCAGAGATGCAAAAATAAAGCAACCTATATAAAAATTCTTCATACATTGAACAAAATAATGTATCATTCAGTATAATAATTTTTATAAAAAACATTTAAATATGTTTATGTACATATAAAAAGGAATTATTTCTAGGTAGGTAGGGTGATCGGAGATTTTATGTTTTTTCAGACATATTTTTGCTACTTTCTTTAATTTCTGTTATGGTATTGACAGCTTTTTGGTGATTAAAAAATGTGCACAATTAAGCCTTTCAAAAAGTTGTGTTTAAGTGAGAAATTTATTTAACAAAATGCTACAGGGGAGAGACGAACCTAGATCTAGATCTAGAGATGAATCTAGATTCTTTTAAAAGATCTATGGGATGTTGACCTAAAAAAAAAGAAAAAGGATTTGAGAAAGAGGAATCAATGTTAGATAACATAAAATGGAAGCAGAGAGCAGATTGCAGTAGTATATGTACTGTGCTAGGGAGAAAGCTTCAATTGTTGACGGGTCTGGTTTGCAGGCAGAGGAATTTAGACTATTAGGCAATGGAGAAGAAAAGTTGGTATCTAAGTTGTTCTTTGTAAGTTATCACCAGTCTCAAGCATAATTTTTCATAAAGTTGCTATTTGCAACTACAGTCATTACCAAACTATTGCGTTAAAATTTAAATAGCTGAAAAGATCCAGAAAATAATTCTTCATAGATGTTTCTAAATTCCATTGCTAATGTGCCTGAAAGTGGTAATAAATTACGAGGCAAAGTAATGTAAATAATATAACATATTATGTATTCAAGAAGAGAATGACCCTACATTAATCATGAAAAATAGAATATTAATGCTTCCAAAGAATTTTAAAGATGAATATTGCTGTAGTAAACTGAATACTAATTGCTACATAATTAATAGACATTTGTTAATATTTCAATATGAAATAAATCTTTGTTTACATCAGAATGAGTATGAGAAATTATTCCTAAATGCATAGTTTGTAACTAAGCTGTTGTTTCCAATATTAAGATTTTTAAAATAATTCACAGATTTTTTTAAACATACATGTGAGTATGTGTTCGGCTGATATGCAGAAAGAGGCTCAACTGCAAACGGTCAGTATTGGAAGAAGGAATAAATCAGCATGCTTAAAAGCTGGGAAAAAAACCACAACAGTTTACTTGGAGGGAAAATTTTTTATCAATTTAAAGGTGTGGATAATACAAACAGTTTCTTTGGAGTTAAGGGGTGGAGCAAAGGGCATGGCAACATCAATTGCTGCTTGAATTCTTACTATGTGCTAGAAAAATCGAGCTGCATTATATGCACTGCATCATAGTAATTCCGAATGTTATCACAATTTTAAGTTAAGGAGATCAGATCAGAAAAGTTAAGTAAACTGCCTTAAGTTACACAGCAAGTAAATGAGAGTAGTCACTGCAATGTCCACTTTCTTCACTGCCGGCATACTGAATGTGTATTAAAGATGAAAGTTTTTAAAAATTAGGATGAAAATGAATCCATATTTTACATGAAAAGTCATCTCCTCCTCCTTCTTCTCCCTCCTCTCTCCTCCTTCTTCTGTTTAATTACCTGCATCACTCCAAATAAAACTTCCAGGAGTACTGCATCAATTAATCTTCACAGGAAAATGGCTTGTAATTATTTAAGCTTTATTCAATCAATCCAAATACCTAATCTGAAACTACCCTGGTAAAATTTTAATTTTATTCACTTTGTGTTATTTTAGGAGAAATATAGAGAAGCTAGAGCTCACTCTAAAAACATTTTCCTGGTAACTTCCAGATTCCTAGCCTACATGCATTATGTGAATAGTTTCATACATATACATGATGTTTGTAAATGTATCATAAATATATTATATACAAATAAATTATATACATACATATATATGTGTGTATATATATATTTATACACACACATAGACCACACATTTTCCCTCATATATATATAGCTCTGAGAGAATGTAGCAAGATGAACTCGATCCATCTGGAGGTTTGTTGGAGAAGCTTTCCTAAAGAAATGACAGGGAAAATGAACCTAAAAAATGAGTGGTGATTCTAAGGTGGAGAAGGCCACAGAGAGAGACTTGGCAGGAAGGGAAACTAGAATCTGCAGGACTAAAGAAGGAGGTATCTGGAAGTCTGTAAGAAACTAAAAGAAGCCTAATATGTCTGTAGAAAGAGGAGAAGGAGTACAAGATCTAGTTGGAGAGGAATGAATTAATATTTATCACTGATTATCTATGTTCTGTCTATCTCAGTTCTTATACTCCCAATTACACTGCAAAAGCCTAAGGCTAGTCTCCGTGTTACTAGCTTTAGCAACCCGTCTTCCTCTTAGTTGCACCACTCTTGACAACTAAAGAAAGGATAGTCTTAGGTTCTTTCTAGCAAAGTGGCATTTAACAGTTTTCTGAATAATCTTAACAAAGCAAGTTACTATTAATTTAGGTGAATTTACCAAGTATTTATTAGATGCATACAATATTCTACTCACCAGGCATGGTTCTTGCTTTCAAAGTGTTCTAGTGAGTTGCAAAGGAGCATCCAGCTGAGATGAACTGGGATTAAGATGGAACTTCAGTTTCAATCTAATGTGTGTGTTGTTTTGTTTTTCTTTTGTCCAAGAAGACATTTTGTTGCTGATATGCTAAAGTTTCATAAATATATCATCAAGCTCAACAAATAATATTTCAGAATTAAAATAGATTAAAAGTCCTCATACAGATGGTACTAAAATTTTTGAAAACACTTAGATGATACATTCAGTTTTTATTTTAAGAGCAGTAAGCCAGGCATTGAGTTTTCATTTCAGGAATAATAAATCTGTTTCATATTTTGTATAGACAGTAAAGTCTGGGCCAAAAAACTGAGTAGGTATTTAAATAAAGATCTAAGGAAATATTTACTCAAGGGATCCTAATATATCATGATGATGCACAAGGCTTCAAAAGTAAATCCACATGTTCATATTTTTCCTAAAAGTTAATATACATGGGAGAAAAACTGGAAAGTTGAAACATAATGTTTATGAGTGATTAAATGTTGAATAAAAACTGAGCTGTTTCCTAATAGCAGAATCACCATATCTATAACACCCTGAACATAATTCTTGAGATGATGACATGAAGAAAATACTTACCAAGGCATAATATAACAAAGATGCATATTTCTGGAATAAAACTGATCATTTCAGTGAACAGAACCATAACTTTGTCCTAAAACATCATATCTAAAAATAGGGATAGCTAGAAATTCTTACAGAAAATTTTGTTAAGTGAAAATGAAGAAGAAACATAATTTATTACACAGTGGCAAACTGAAGAATAGGCTTTTCTTAGAAAGTCTTTAATTAAAAAAAAATAAAAAGCTCAGAAAACTGCTTAGACAGTATTAAATAAAGTAGAGGGGGCTGAGGAGTTTGTTCATTTCCCTCCAAAATAAAGTTCTTTCTTAAAACACTTTTTGTACACATCCTATTAAGGCTATTGTGTTTTTAGGTTATTTATTCATGTACATTAAAAAAAAAACACAAGTGATGAGAATCTATACTGGATTCTCAAAAAGGTCTGGAACCTTGCTTATGCCATTGCTGCAGTGTACAGATGGTGGTTAGCGCTGCTGGAATCTCTAGATAATCAAAAATATATTGAGGTTTTAAATAATACTGTAAAAAAACAAAGTGGAGGATGAAAAACCCAGAAGACTTGTTAAGCATAAGCTTGTTAATATGTAAAATGTATCACATGGGGTCAAATGAAGGTGCCACTCTGCTTATATTAAATGAACCTCTCAATGTGGTCACAGGAAACTTCAGAAATTAGCTTAAGAAAACCCATAAGGTAAGCTCTAAATGGGTGCTTGAGAAAATCCTAAACTCAGTAATGTAGTGGTGAATCAATCATTCTCTAAACAATTATTTATTACCCACTATGTGTTTTTAAACCACTATAGTCAATGCTATTGATTAAAGAGGATAAATTAGAAAGGAGAAAGAACAAAACAGATGAACTAAACAGGGTTTTTTTGTTTGTTTGTTTTTGCTTTTTTGTTTTCCACTTAAGAAACTAATTTGGTAGGAATGGATTTCAAACTTGTAGCTATAATGCTAGTTGAAAAAAACAATTTTTTAATATTTAAGCTTTATTTAAACATATAATGTAACCCCACCACCCTCTCCCATCCCCTCTTTCCCCCACCTCCCTCAGTTTGTTTTATGACATTAAGAGTCTCTTTTGGTTTGTCTCCCTCCCGATCCCATCTTCTTTCCTTTTTACTTTTCCCACCACCTTAACTCCCACCCCCGTTGCATCTCCACTTCCTCATATCAGGGAGATCATGTGATAGTTGTCTTTCTCCAGTTGACTTATTTCGCTAAGCATAATACGCTCTAGTTCCATCCATGTCGTCGCAAATGGCTAGTTGAAATTTTAAAAAATAGAAAAAAAATGGAAGAAATCAGAAATAGGGACATTCCTGGGGCACCTGGGTGGCCCAGTCAATTAAGTGTTTGGCTCTTGATTTCAGCTCAGGTCATGATCTCAGGGTCAGGGGATCAAGCCCTGAGTCGGACTCCGTGCTCAGTGGGGAGTCTGCTTGAGAGACTCTCTCTCCTTCTCCCTCTGATCCTCCCCCAACTCTCTTCCTCTCTAAAATAATCAATCAATCTTAAAAAAAAGAAATTCCTAAATTAGTTATAGCATAGCTTTGTGAAAATATATGTAATTTTTAAAAGTATGTCTAAAATAAATTTTAATTAAACAAGATTTATTTCCTATCAAATGCTAACTACTATAAAAGTATTAACTTATAATATGAAGAAAAACGTTCAAATTTGATGTTTTTGAGTGGTCCTATGTCTTATGAGCAGAGACATAAAACAAATATTGTTACTGTAAAATAAATGTTAAAAATATTGACTGTATCTTAAATAAATTTTTTTATTATGACTGTATCTTAAAGCAGTGGGAAAATAAAACTAAAGGTTTAAGGAGTAGCAACGGTATACGCATTTTCACCCATTCTAAGGCTGAAATTTAAAATGTATTCTCCATTTGAACCAACAAAATATTAAAGATGTGAAGAAACTGGGTAAGTTCTGAATTTTACACCGTTCAAATAATGAAAACAAGGACATCAGTATAACTGTCTCAGTGCTGTTGACTTGGGATTTTAATGGACCATCACTGACACTAGGCAACTTGGCCAAGAAGGCAGAGGAAGAAATGAAAACAAATGTAGCAGTAGTCAGGAATGTTGTCTCAGATGTAAAGAATGGTTTAGGGCAGTCTTTATAGTGTGTACTAGTAATGGGGTGGCAAGTTTAGAAATGTGTAAGCAGCAACTGTCTGAGAAAGTTGGGAGAAAGGAAATTATAGAAGGCAGGTAGGGCATAGATTAAAGGTAGCAGGAAAGAGTTTAAGTCAGTGAGCATCACTGTCATTCTAACCATCTGATTATTGAGGTTAGGGTGAGATAGACTATAAGGGAGAAGGATATTGTATTTTTCCTAGAGACTAGAAAAGGGTTATACAGGTTTTGTGAGTGTTCAGGAAAGGAGATGGATATTAATCAGTAAACCCAAATTCCAGTAAGAATGTCAAATAGTCATCTACAAAAATAAGGAAACATTTGGTATTATAGATGGTCAAAACTACAGAAGCTGGTAGGAAATTCTGCTCCTAGTGGCTGAACATTGGCATCCAGTGAAACTCCCACTTAACGCAGGTCTTTTGGCAGCAAGGGACTATAGTTGGTGAGAAAGAGGATCATGATATGCACTCTGAATTTATCAGATTTCATTAAGGAGGAGAATGGGCCAGTATCTAAAAGTGATACCCAATAGTGAACTTACTAGCCATGGCAGTTGGAGGAGACAAAGTGAGAAAAAGATAGCCAGATGTTCAACAACTTCATTGACTTCATTTTGTATTTTGGTCAAGGTCTAGACCATAAGTAAAGAATAATAAATTGGTTGAGAAGTTACAAATAACTTGAATGCAGTAGTATTATTACTGTCTAAGAGAAGACACTTTATTTTTATATTTTTTCTTTTTAAATTTTATCTTAAGTTAAAAACTAGAATATTTATATATCTGAATGTAGAACAAATAGCTAGCATTCCAAGCTGACATTTCTCATGTATAACTTAAGTCTAGTTTTAAAGGGGTATCTAAACTCTTACCATAATGGGGACTGAAATTTAGAGAATAAATATGGCCAATGACCAAATGTGAGAGCATGTGTTTCACATGAAAAGTCATGGCTATCATTAAAATGAATATGATTCTTTGATAGAATGAATTTATGGTTGGGGTAAACCCACTGAGAAAGAAGCAGCCTCTCATGCCATAAGCTGACCACTGAAAGACCATTTCCTCTTTCATTCATCCAATTTTTAATCACTTTTTTTTACTTATCAAACATTCATTGATCTTTACTTTGTACTATGTTTCTTGATAAAAAAAAAAATTAAAGGCACTAAAACAACTAAGATATAGTTTAGCCTCAATAAGTTTTTTCTTCCTAATGAACCCACCAGCTACAATGTATTTACATATGATAGCATTATTGCTAAATCTCAGAAGAGTCAATCACTCCAAACACTGGTGTGAAATAGGGAGACAGGTACAACTGATACTATTAGTACCAAGAGTGAGCAGCTAATATTAATTGTTTATTGTTGAGGGTATGCTCTCGATATAGTATTCATTCAATCCTCCCAATACAAGGTAGGACCTGTAATCTCACCTGCTTCAGGGATGAAAAACTAAAACATAAAGAGGTCTTGGAGTCATCTCAAAGGCCAAACCACAAGTAAACTACAGTGAAGATACTTAAAGTTAAGTAATCCCCAAATGTTACTCTCATCTACCTGGCATTAAAAAACAAAACAAACAAACAAAGAAAGAGAAAAACCACAGTTTATGTTAGCAAACTTCGGGAAAGGTAGCATGTAGACATTTTCAAAGTTGAACACTGCTAATTAATGATCTTGGAAAAAAGTTTCTCATACACTTAATATACTTCCAATAATATTTAAGTAAGAAATATTGACAAATTATTATAACACAACATAAACTGAAATACCCTAAAAAGGCACAGAGTGAGAATGACTATGGAGATGAAAAAGGTAGGGGGAGCTGGAGTTGTAGCTTAGAGGGGTATTCTCACTGTGTGAACTACAAGGGACATTTCCTTTGGTAAATTCTTACATCTTTAAATCATAAGTATGGGAAATTTTTTAGAAAGGTAAAATATTTGGTTATCTCTCAATTGTTTTCTAAATTAAGTAAAAAAATAACACTTTTAAGACTCATTTGGGCATTTCTATATCTAATGAGATACAGTAGCACCATGAAACTCTCTGCACATATTTAAAAGAAAATCAAACACCAAATAGATTTAATTAATATCTCTAAGTTTTATTAAAATCCTGTATGAAAGGCTCTATCAAATTATGAAGTGCAACTATTAATAATCTGAAAAATGCATATTTTAAATTTATTACTCAAAAGTTAGAGGTCTTAGATTTACGAATGTTCAATACCTTGTACCATCTGGGATGCTAATCAGTAGGCCAGTGGGTCATGTTTATGATAAATTTAATTAACTGCCAGGGGCATTTATGAAAAGTTAAAAAAATCATGGCATCTCTTTTTCTGCTGAGGGTCAAAGGAAATTATATAATTCATGTGCCTCATGCCTGTTTTTGATTTAAATCTTAGCATGAACAACAGAATGAGCTGGGCCATCTTCTTAGTTCAGAATCACAACATTCCTTGACATCTCCCTACCCCCAAAGAAATCTGATCTAAAATTCCAGAAGTTGTTAGAAAGACAAAGCTTTACATAAAGACAAAGTATATATATACATATACATGTGTGTGTATACATATATATATACATATAAATTTCAGAAATTTTTTGAAAGCCTATAATAATGTTCCCATCATATGTTAGATCCTGAAAAGCATATGAATATGCTTTTGAAAAAAAACTGTCTTTGCTCATAACAGAGGAGGGGCAATTAACTGCACAAAAAGCTACAGTAGTTCTTAGCCCTACACAAAGTAGGTGGGCCTCATCCAATCAGTTATAAAGGACTTCATAGTACAGAAGAATGACCCTCTCTTAAGCAAAATAATTCTTCTGTGTGATGGGCCTTAAAACTAGGATGTCAGCTCTTCCCAGTTCTACAGCAGCTCTCAGGCCTTTGTACTTGGCTGCAATATCACCACTGCAGATTTTGCATTTACCAGCCTCTATAAATGCAAGAGCCAATTCCTTACAGTAAAGAAATTGCATGTTATGTAAAATAAATATATATATTATATATTACACACACACACACACACACACACACCTTGTTGGTTCCATTTATCTGGAGAATGCTAACTAATACATGTGATTAATTTTAGAAGGAGACCAACAGCAGTATGGAGAGAGAGGAGACTGGAGTAAGACAAGCAAGAAGCAAAGAAAACAGGAGGAGATCAGGGCACTAAGCCATATGATTGGTGATCTAAACATGAACTCAATCTGAGGTGATTACAATGGAAAGCAAGAATAAATTAAAAAGATGTGTGGATTATCAAAGCATTTTTCCTTTAGTATAAGAAGAAAACCCCTTAAATTTGTCCATGACAAATGGAAAAAAGAAGACAATGCTCTACATCGTGGATTAAAAGGGGTTGTTCTTTTTAATCTCAGTTCTGTTTTACTCTTCCAGGAATTTCTGAATTCGGTAGAAAAAGAATGAAGTTCTTAGGATTCTTTAATTATGATTTCTATAGCTGCTAAGTGAGAGTGTTTAGGAAGTTGGTTTTAATCAAAGTTTGGTAAGCATCTTTCTCTAAAATATGGCCGGATAGACACTGCTAGATTTAAAGAAGTCTACTGTTTATTTCTCCATCTTTCACTGTTCTAAAACTGTTTTGATAGCCTGGGGCTTATGGAGAAATCCCTTTTCAGGGTGTAACTACACTGGAAGAGGCCTCACTTTGGAACTGAAAACTGAGCTAACTAGCTAGTGACTTTGGGTTTGAGTATAATTTTTACAAGGTAAAAAAGAAATATATATATATACATATACATGTATATGTATATGTTTACATATATATATATATATATGCACACACACACACATACATACATTTAAAAAAATACTGGTGTTTTAACCCAGGGCCCCCTTCTTTATTATGTGAATAATAATGATGACTAAGTAGCTAATAATAATGATGGCTAATAATAATAATGATGACTAAGTAGCATGTGCTGATTTCTCATCACACTTTGCACATATTACCACCTAAGATGAATCTGATACTACATTTCCAAAAATTTACAAGGATGTCCTTTTGTTTTCTTGAATAGGAGAGAATAGCTCTTCTTTCACCTGCTCTTCCTGCACTGCTTACATCTCTTCCTGTAGTCTATGGTGGAGCTAATGGACAGCACACTTCTGCCTTCTAAAACACTAATTTAAGGTCTACAGATAAATGGGGGAGAAGGAAGAAGACATGGTAAATGGAACTGTTAAGGAAAAAGGTATTTTCTACTTTCCCAGTGACCTGGAATATTATTAATTGTAACATACAAGGTACATCTAGATTTTCTAAAGACATCTTTTGGGAGATAAATGGTATTTTCAAAATCTGGCTAAGAATGGTAAAAATCTTTTTGGCCTAGAAATAACCTGGGGAAAATGATGGCAATAACTATAAACAAGGCAATTTCATTTTCCTTAGAAGAAGAATGAATATTAAAAATGTTACGGCTAGATATTTTTATAATGAATCTTTTCCAGAACAATGGCTATAAAAAACTGAAAAGATATGAAAAGATGCTAAGGAGACAGTTCACACCTCTCTATTTCCAGTGAGCAATGACTGCAATCATTTAAGCCTATTGCTGACATACACACTTATAAAACTGAGAGGAAGAGAAGGGGAAATGATGAATAAAAATTACAGTCTGTTGGACTCACTGATTCTTTTAATACACTTTGCCTGACTGAGATTTGATTTGTGATGTGTCTAAGCCAGTTGTGTTATAACAACCCTGTAGGACACAGGAGGATTAGTGGACAATAAGAGAATCCCAGAAGTATTTAAACAGATATCTCCCTAGCCAGACTTTTCCTCAGCCCCTACCTCTACAGAGTCACCCCTTCTTCATATGAATACAAATACTCTACCTGTAAATGTTTCTTTCTTTCCAAAAACACACAAAAACAAAACATTTTATATTTTTTTCTTTTTTCTTTTCTTTTTTTTTTTGCTAGATTTGACTGTGAGCTTTTCAAAGGCATAGAATCACACATTTCTTCAATATTTTATGGGAACTAACACTTAGTTCCCAAACAAAGGCAAAAGAAAAAAAAAATGAACGTCCTTACTGCCTATAGCCCATTGACAAGTCCTTCAAATAGGCAGAGTGACCTTCATCTGGGAGCTCAGCTGCCTTGATGCTGACACTTCGCTAAGGTCAAAAAAAGCAATCTTAGCTGCCCCCCCGCCGGATCTTGTTAAGTCTACTTTAACATATAAAAATTCCTTTGGAAACTTCAATTATCTCTATCCCCCAAGATATATGCTAGCAATCATTCTCCAAGCATATGATCCACTGATATACATCCGAAGGGTTTCATGACTAAAGGTAATAATTGACCTTTTTCCTAAAAGGTCCCCTCAAGCTAGCCCCCTAAAGGTCCTGAAACCTTGTTTCCAAAATGCTATCCCTAACCTCCCAACTTGAAAGTATATATCAGTCGCCTGTCATAACCCCAGCATAGCTCTTTCTCCACAGGGGTCCTGTCTCTGTGCTTTAATAAAAACACCTTATTGCAACTCCGTGGGGCGGGGAAGGGAAGGAGGAAGGTGGAAAAACAAACAAACACCTTTTTGCTCTGAAGACATCTCAAGAAGTCTTTCTTAGTCATCGGATCTGAACCCTAATCTTTTACATCACTTACCAAGTACAAAATAGTTTTTTGGAGATAAATAAATTACTGTAAGGGTTTTATCTATTCAGAATGATAGTATTGGGAACAAAGGGGAGAAGCAGATGACATATTATTTGTTGTTCAATTATTTCCTAAGGATGCTTATGTATTTTAATAGGATTCTATGACATCTTGAGGAAATAAGATTCCTCACTTATTCCTCACTTCCTCACAAGGAAATATTGTATTTCCTTGTTTATTTAGATTTCTCATATTTGACCTTTGCTTAACCTAAACCATTCTTTCTGCAACTTAAGCCCATTTCTTCTATTTAATCTTCTGAAGCATGAAGTATTTAACACCAAGCATGGACAGGAGGAGGAGGCAGAAGAGGGGAAGGTGAAAAGAATAAGGTTTGAAGAGGGAGAGGGAGGTAGTGGGATGGTTAATTTTATGTGTCAACTTGACTAGGCTAAAGGATGTCCTGATAGCTAAACTTTATTTCTGGGTGGGTCTGTGTAAGTGTGTATGTGTGTATGTTGGGGGGGTGGTTTCCAACAGAAATTAGCATTAAATTGGTAGACCCAGAAAGAACACGGCCTTTAGCAATGTGAGTGAGTATCATCCAATCTGTTTAGGGCCTGAAAAGAACAACAGGATAAACCCATGGTAAATTTGCTCTCTTCACTTGACCTGCAACATCCACTTTCTATCCTCAGACATCAGTGCTCCTGGTCCTGGAGCCTTCCCCCTTATACTTCAATTTACAACCATCAGCTCCCCTGGTTCTCGGGCCTGGACTGGACCGAATTACACCACCAGTTTCCCTTATTCTCCAACCTACAGAAGAGCAGATGGTGAGACTTCTCAGTCCCCCATAATCACGTGCCAATTCCTATAATAAATCTTTGTATGTCCATCTATTGATCTATTGATATATCTATTGATTGATGGATCAAAGGGTTCTTTTCTCTGAATATCCCTGACTGGGAGGAGACAGGAGAAAGAGAAAGAGGAGGGGGAAAAGAAGAAAGGAAAAAGAAGCCTTGTTACTTGACTTGTAGAAAAGATGATTTCCTTGATATTTTCCTCCATAGACTGGCCCTAGAGTTTGGGTGCAAAAAAGAATAATTTCACATTGATGTAGTTCAGATACTGCAGGTTTTAAAAGTCTCACCTTGCAGTTCTTCTATTTTCTACCTAACAGCTGTTTCTTCTTTTTGCAATTGGACATTGAAGTGAAACAGATGGGTTTATAGCCACTGACTTTTTTCTCAGTCCACAATGCTTAAATTTTGGCACAGGTGATTCAACATAAGAAAACCACTGGGGTTTGGAGAAAAGAACTTGAATTTTGTAGACACAGACTACCAAAAGCACATTCCAATTGTACCACTTGCTATTTGTATATCTGTCAAGTAAATTAATATCAGATTCTCACCTTCCTTATTGATACAATGGAAAATTTAGCTCCTAAGATCACTTAAAAATAAATATTTATGCTCAAAACCTAGTACATATTAATTCATTTCCCTAAGATAAATATAAAATTTGAGTTTTAAAAAAATATATGAAGAAAGGGAAGAGGATAATTATATAATTATATTATATAATTAGGCATAATTATATAAAATATCTTGAAAATAAGAGTCATATTGATATGAATACATTAAAAGTAGGGGATCATAACATGCCACTCTCAATAACAGACAGATCATCTAAGCAGAAAATCAATAAAGAAACAAGAGCACTGAATGCCACATTGGACCAGATGGACCTCATAGATATACACAGAACATCCCACCCTAAAAGAACAGAATAGTCATTCTTCTCAAGTGCACATGGAACCTTCTCCAGAATAGACCACATACTGGTCACAAATCAGGGCTCAACTGATACCAAAAGCTTGAGATTATTCCCTGCATATTCTCATATCACAATGCTTTGAAACTGGAGCTCAACCACAAGGAAAAGTTTGGAAGGAACTCAAACACCTGGAAGCTAAAGACCACCTTGCTTAAGAATGTTTGGATCAACCAGGAGATCAAAGAAGAACTTAAACAATTCATGGAAACCAAAGAGAATAAAGACACTTCAGTCCAAAACCTATGGGATACAGCAAAGGCGGTCCTAAGGCAGAAATACATAGCCATCCAAGCCTCCCTCAAAAAAATTGAAAAATTCAGAATACACCAGCTGCCTCTACACCTTAAAGAACTGGAGAATCAACAACAAATTAAGCCAACCCCACACACAAGAAGGGAAATAATCAAGATTAGAGCAGAGATCAATGAGATAGAAACTAGAGTTACAGCAAAACACATCAACGAAACTAAAAGCTGTTTTTTTGAAAGAATCAATAAGATTGATAAACTACTGGCCAAACTAATCCAAAATAAAAAAGAGAGGACCTAAATTAATAAAATTATGAATGAAAGGGAGAGATAATGACTAACACCAAGGTAATAGAAAAAATCATCAGAAATTATTATCAAGTTATATGCCAGTAAGTTAAGCAACCTGGATGAAATGGATGCATTCCTAGAAACCTATAAACTTCCAAAACTGAATCAGGAAGAAATTGATAACCTGAATAGACCAATATCTAGTAACGAGATTGAAGCAGAGATCAAAAGCCTCCCAAAAAACAAGAGCCCAGGACCTGACAGACTCCCTGGAGAATTCTACCAAACATTCAAAGAAGAAATAATACCTATTCTCCTGAAGCTATTTCAAATATGACTTTTGAAATCATGTTTACTCTTCAGGAAAGCAAGTTGGATAGTCATTCTCTACTGATAAACATAATGAGATAAATATTTCAGAATTAATGACCGAAAAATATTTCTTTCTGTGTACTCAGCAAGATCAATCAATACCTTTAGCAGTAAACTAGTCAAAAATTTTCTGTGAATTAGCTGTATGCCAAGTATAATTTGGAGTAGATGAAACAAAGTCAAATATACTATACTGCTGCCCTTGAGATGCTACCAGTCCAGTCAAAAGTTCATACATACAAAGAATTACAGTACCATTTTAACTGCTTCTAAGTAGTCTCTACCTCCAGCCATATCCTCAAAATCCAAGCCAACATTGACAAGCCTGTCAGTGTAATCTCTAAGACATATTTATTGTATACTTTATATGCCATAATAGGTCTCCACAATAAACATAAGTAAAACACTGAGGAGGCACCTGAGTGGTTCAGTCGGTTGTGTCTGACTCTTGATTTTGGCTCAGGTCATGATCTCAGGGTCATGAGATGGAGCCCCACTTCTAGCTCTGTGCTGGGCATAGAGCCTGCTTAAGATTCCTCTTCCCCTCCCTGCCATGCTTGTGCTTTCTTTCTTCCTTTCAAGAAAAAAAATTAGTAACAATTATTTAATAATGATACAAAATAAAGCACTATGTTTCCATAGTTTTAAATTACTTTTTACTATATGATTTAGTATATGATCCCTTTATTATATTTCTATTTCACTGTATTTCTGTTCAATTGTAATAAATTTCTACAAACACAGTGTCTTAAAATAAGTCAAATTTATTATCTTCAAGTTCTGGAGATAAGAAGTCCAAAACTAGTCACACTGTGCTAAAGTGCTGGCAAAGCTAGTTCCTTCTGGAGGCTATAAATGGAGAATCCATTTCAGTGTCTTTTTCAATGTGTGAAGGATACCTGTATTCTTTGGCTCTGGTCTCTTCTTATATCCCTCCTACCTCATGCCTGTCTTGTTACAGCTCCTAATAGTGACTCTGATTCCCCTGCCTACCCCCGCTTTTTAAAAAAATTTGCCCTCTATAATACCCACCACCAGGCTTACTGAACTCCCCACCCCCCTCCCCTCCAAAACTCTCAGATTGTTTTTCAGAGTCTATAGTCTCACATGGTTCATCTCCCCTTCCAATTTCCCCCAACTCCCTTCTCCTCTCCATCTCCCCATGTCCTCCGTGTTATTCCTTATGCCTCACAACTAAACAAAACCATATGATAACTGACTCTCTCTGCTTGACTTATTTCACTCAGCATAATCTCTTCCAGTCCTGTCCATGTTGATAACAAAAGTTGGCTATTCATCCTCTCTGATGGAGCCATAATACTCCATTGTATATATGGACCATATCTTCTTTATCCATTTGTCTGCTGAAGGGCCTCTCAGCTCTTTCCACAGTATTGCGACTGTGGCAATTGCTGCTATGAACATTAGGGTACAGCTGGCCCTTCTTTTCACTACATCTGTATCTTTGGAGTAAATACCCAGTAGTGCAACTGCAGGGTCATAGGTAAGCTCTATTTTTAATTTCTTAAGGAATCTCCACACTGTCTTCCAAAGTGGCTGCACCAATATGCATTCCCACCAACAGTGTAAGAGGGTTCCCCTTTCTCCACGTCCTCTCCATCACACATTGTTCACTGTCTTGTTAATTTTGGCCACTCTAATTAGTGTAAGGTGGTATCTCAATGTGATTTTGATTATATTTCCTTGATGGCTGGTGATGGTGAACATTTTTTCATGTGTCTGATAGCCATTTGTATGTCTTCTTTGGAGATGTGTCTGTTCATGTCTTCTGCCCATTTTTTGACATGATTATCTGTTTTGTGTGTGTTGAGTTTGAGGAGTTCTTTATAGATCCTGGATATCAGTCCTTCATCTGTATTGTCATTTGCGAATATCTTCTCCCATTCCATGTTTTGTTGACTGTTTCCTTTGCTGTGCAGAAGCTTTTGATCTTGATAAAGTCCCAAAAATTCATTTTCGCTTTTGTCTCCTTTGCTTTTGGAGACATATCTTGAAAGAAGTTGCTGTGCCGATATCGAAGAGGTTACTACCTATGTTCTCCTCTAGGATTCTGATGGATTCCTGCCTCACATTGAGCTCTTTTGTCCATTTCGAGTTTATCTTTGTGTATGGTGTAAGAGAATGGTCGAGTTTCATTCTTCTACATATAGCTGTCCAATTTTCCCAGCACCATTTATTGAAGAGACTTTTTTCCACTGGATATTTTTTCCTGCTTTGTCGAAGACTGTTTGACCATAGAGTTGAGGGTCCATATCTGGGCTCTCTATTCTGTTCTACTGGTCTTTGTGTCTGTTTTTATGCCAGTTCCATGCTGTCTTGGTGATCACAGCTTTCTAGTAAGGCTTGAAATCAGGCAATGTGATGCCCCCAGTTTTGTTTTTCTTTTTCAACATTTCCTTAGCAATCCGGGGTCTCTTCTGATTCCATACAAATTTTAGGATTGTTTGTTCTGGCTCTTTGAAAAATGCCAGTGGAATTTTGATCGGAATGACATTGAAAGTATAGATTGCTCTAACTTGCTTACCTCTTATAAGGACCCTGTGATTCCACTGGGTGTACCTAAGTAATCCAAAGCAATAACTTCATTTCACGATCCTTAATCAAATTTGAAAACTCCCTTTTACTATGTAAGATAAAGTATTTACAAGTTCTGGGTTTAGTATTTGGGAATTTTTTTTGGGGGGGTGGGTCACATTATTCAGCTTAACATAGCTTTGGTGGAACAGTATTAATATAAAACAAAATGCATCTTTACTTATAATTTTTAATATATAAAATTCCCTAACTGTAATATATAACAGAAGTAAAAGGAAACTGATTTATAATAAAATAATATGCATTTGAGTATGTAGGTGCTTTGGCACAACTGCACTAAAAATATAATTATGCAGTCAGATATCTTCATTGAAATGTAAAAGTACCATGAATATGACAGAAATAATGCCATAACATATTGACATATTGATATTGTCAAACTGATACAGGCATATTATACTGGAAATTCAAAACGAGATTTTTCAAAATGAACACTTGCTGAAAGTCCCAAACAAACATGGTGGATTTACATGATAGTCGTATTCCTAGAAAATTTTGTATATATTAAAATGTGAAAAAAGTGTTTTGTATTTACATGTAAAACAGTTTTGGATCAGGCTTGGATAATTAAAACTGTTTTTCACCTACATGTATACTTATACAGCATAAATACTCAACAACTGCTGCTAGTAACATAAAATGGTGCAACCACTCTGGAAAACATTTTGGAAATTTCTTTAAAAAATTAAATCTACACCTGGCAAATGATTGTGCTGAATATTTACAGCAGCTTAACTTATAACATATAAAAACTAGAAGTGACAAAAATGTACATTAGCAGTTGAACAGATACACAAATTTACTGTATATCCATGTAATAGAATACTATTCCACAATATAAAAAATGCACGACTGATGTATCTATGAAAATGAATGAGTCTCAAAATAATAATACTGCATAAGAGAATACAGATGGGTGGGAGGGACAGAGAGTGCACTGATCTATGAATTCCATTTATACATAGTTCTAGCAAATTACAAACTAATCCATAGTGATGTACAAGAGATGAGCTCTGTAGGAGAATACAAAAGAGTGGATGGAGGGCTTGCAAAGAGCATGAAGAAGACTGTGGAAATGAGAAGTAGGTTTTTATTTTCTTTTATGAGAAAATCATGGGTGTATACACATGTTAAAAGTTTTAAATCATACAATTTATATATGTATGTATATATATATTCAGCTTATAATTCATTCACTTTACTGTAATAAATCTGAAAAAAATGAACTTTAAATTGTTATGACTAGAATAGTTGTAATACTCTATACAAACATTTTGATCAATTTTTTAAAAAGATCTCTGCTTCCCTTATTCCATTTTTTTAAAGGTTTTATTTATTTATTTGACAGACAGAGATCACAAGTAGGCAGAGAGAGAGAGAGGCAGCAGCAGGCCCCCTGCTAAGCAGAGAGCCCGATGTCCCTAGGACCATGACCTGAGCCAAAGGCAGAGGCTTTAACCCACCCAGGCGCCCTCCCTTGTTCCATTTATAAACCTCTCTCCAGACCTGAATAGAGGATTTATTTCATGATCAGGCCTACCCTTAACCACTGTTAAATTAACAACACATCCACGGGGATGAGTCAGTCCTTTTACTTCTATAAATTTCAGATCATCTTCTATGAGATTCTTTGATCCTGCATATTTGTTTGGGCAGGAACTCTCAAAATTCCTCTCTGGAAAAATACCCCTATGTGTCAATTGGGACATCCCAATTATTTCTCAGATTTCAGATCTTGAGGTGATCATATTTCCAACATGAGTGAAGTTCACTACAGACTCTTTCTTTAGGAGCCCACAGGAAGAGGGCTGTCTAATAAATACAGGGTGTCTAGTTAAATTTGAATTTCAGATAAAGATCAAATAATATTTTGGTTTAAGTATGACCCTAAATTATTTATCATTTATCTGAAATTCAAAAGTAATTGAGTATTCTGCACTTTTGTTAAATCTATCAATTCTTTCTGCAGTTACTAAGTTGCTTATGGCAGAAAATAATAAGCACTAGGTATACGAGTAAGGTGTGGAATGGTTAGCCATTAAAATATATTAATTTAATGTATATATTACTAGAGGTTCTTGATCAGTCAAGTTGTATAAATATAATTTAATTTATATAATAAATTTGTTTCCATTACAAATATGACTTTGTGGAAGTTTTAGGGCCCTAAATGTTTAATATTTGCAAAACTGAAGTGTGAGAGGAAAGGATATTTATCCACATGCTTTTGACTAATTAGTAGATCAGTTATTTCCCTCAGTCTGAATGAGCAGAAATTTAAACTAGCTAAGTCCAAGACAGTGAATCAGGGCATAATCAAGGTGATGCAATGAACAAAGTTGAAAATGTAAGTCAGGCAGCTCATTTTCTCAATGTACAAAAACCTAACTTTCTCAATGTAGGTTATGGTAAGCCAAGTACTTCATCTGTTTTCATCTTAACTTGAATGTGTAAGGAAAAAAGGATGTGGTTGTAATTTTATCTTATTTTTATTTTTTGTAGCTGTAATTTTAGACTGTGGTTATAATCTAGAGAATTTTGAATCCTGAAAGAGATCATCTTATTCCTTTTCTGATGGAGAGAGAAACCAATCTTCTGAATGAGAACATGAGACAGATCTCCCTACCTCACATAATAATATAACTGCCTATTGACCCTAGAGAAGAAATAAACTACAGGTGAATAGATTTATTTTCAGCCTCAACAGACTTCCTTGTTGATCTTATGGAGGGGGCTTGGTTCCTGAGATTGTATCTTTCCATTCCTGCTTTTATTTTTGTTATTATTCTTATTTAATATTCTTAATACCATGAGAACAGTGCTAAAAAAACTGAAGAACAAGAGAGAGTTATTAAACAGAATTTTGCTATAGTCCTCGATCAATTAAACACATTAAATTACTGTTTTTATTATTACCCTACTCTGAAGACTTCGCAGCAGAATGTTCTTATTTTAAAGCAGTTACTTTTTGTATGTAGAAAAACTTCATTATGTTTTGTTGCCCTACATTCATTCATGCATACTAGTCAGGTTATTTCTAATATTATATGTGAGATGAATGCACAGAGATTAAGACCAAAATTTATAAATATCTTTGCTAATACTGAAAGATTGAAAATATGTACATAAGGCAAATCTAAATAAGCTTCTAATGGAAATATGTAAAAAAGATATTCCAGAGCATATTCAATGACACTGATTGAAATTTCATCTGAAACAATAAATTCTCCTGATATCATTTCTGAGAAATGTGTGATCCCATAAACAAGCCCATCTGAATGCTTCCTACATTTTTTCTGTGATGTGCCAAGAGAAAAAATAAATACTAATATTTATTTCAACAAATAGTATACTTACAGTAAATCACTCAAGCCTAGAAATAAGGAAATTCCCACACATTCAGGTTTATAACAAAACAGTTAATGTAATGATAAACTTAACCAAATATACTTTTAGTTGGAGATAAATATAACAATCTATAGAATTATAAAATTACTTCACTCAAAATTATCAGACTGAATTAAACCAAAACCTTCTTCCTGCTTTGAGTAAAATTACTACTTGCAGTCAAGATGTTCTTTCCTGTACCTGCATGGAACTGAGTAGGTGGCTTTGCACTTTACTGATACCAATCCCATGGCACTAATCCATTATTTTTCATGAACTAAAAAGTATGCTGTACTTCTGTTTGTGTTTCATTAGGTTAATAAACTCTATAAATGTACTGTTTTCAAAGAAGAGGCACATTTTTGAAAAATAAAAATGGAAAAACTTTAAAAGCAGAGATACTTTCTTCCATCTTTCTGCCATTTCCAATGCTAAAAGATGACAATACTCAAAGCTCTGAGTACACTTTTTACATTATAAAGTCTTTCTATACCTAGTATAGTGTGTGTGTGTGTGTGTGTGTGTGTGTGTGTGTATTTAAGTATTTATTTGAGAGAAGGAGAGAGAGTGAGTGAGCAAACAGGGAGAAGGATAAGCTGCATACTGAGTGCAGAGCCCTATGTGGGGTTTAATATCATGACTCTGAAATCATGATTTGGGACAAAACCAAGAGTTAGACGCTTGACCAACTGAGCCATCCAGGTGCCTCTGAAGTGTTGTTTTAATGATAACCTCTGTGGTGTAGATAAAACAGAGTTTCTTATGGAAAAAAGAGAAAAATCTGCAAATCCTGAATTATCTAGCAATTTGGAAGTGTTTCCCATTTTAGTACTTCAGAGACAGATACCCTAAGTCTTAGGCATGTACATACCTCAAATTCAACTGGGATCCATTTCCTTCATATGTTCACACAAATTATTTTCAACTCAGTTGAGATTAGCCTGGTTCAACATGATTTGGGAATCCCAAAATAATTTCAAGACTGAAGGACAGTTACCATCCCATGTCAGAAGATTTAAGGTCAACTGAAGGGCATTAAAATTGCTAAATGTAAGTATAAAATTTAAGTTTCTTGAAGAAAAATTTTGATCTCTTTCATTCTATTTTCAATCATTTATTTATCACTAAAGTATTAATGAATAATCTGTACTAGGCCCTATTCTAAGAACCATGACATGAATAAACTTAAGATTTGGCTCCAGAATTGAGGGACTCAGAGTATACTTGAAGAGACAGGAAATGAATGTGACGTGAGTCATATTAATGGTGCAACCAAGAGATGAGAGAAGACAGAAGTAATGAACTCTGCCTCGGATTTTTAAGAGACTGAACATTTGAGTTTTCAAGTTGATGATTTTTTTAACTTTATTTATTTATTTTAGAGAGAGAGAAAAAGAGATAGAGTGCAAGTAGGGAGAAGGGCAGAGGGAGAGAATCCTCAGGCAGACTCCCTGCTGAGTGAGGAGGCCTACACAAAACTTGGTCTCATGACCTGTGAGATCATGACCTAAATCAAAACCAAGAGTAAGACACTTAACTGACTGAGCCACACAGACACTCCAGGTTGATACTTTATATAGACAAGACATTAAAAAGAAAAGAAATAATGTATTAAAGAACTGTCAGATGGTAGCATATTCTGATATTCTAGAAATAGCATATATTTAGTGAGACGCTAGTCTAGGAGTCCATCAGAGTGGAGGGAAGAGAAGAGACAGAAAAGGCAAACTGAAAAAAATACATTTTATACTATATTAAGGTGACTGAGATTTTTCCCAGTGGTACTAACAAATCCTTGAAAATTAAGGGGAGTATAATTACCAGTTCTGAATTTTAAAAAATTACTTTCACAAAAGACATCCAAGGTCTACTTCCCAAAACCTCTCACACTGTAAAAGTCTAAGTTGCAAATTTAAAAATATATTAGAAATCCCTTTCTTTTTTTTAGATTTTATTTATTTGACAGAGATTCAGAGAGAGAAAGAGAGTGTGCACAAGCAAGGGGAGCAGCAGGCAGAGCGAGGGTAGAAGCCAACTCCCCACCGAGCAGGAAGCCCATTGTGGGGGCATGATCTCAGGACTCAAGCTTAAGGCCACCACTTAACCGACTGAGCCACCCAGGCTCCCCTAGAAATCACTTTAAATGAATCATTTTTTGCTTTACTACTTTCCACACAAATTTAACATTATTTAGTTATCTTATGTTAATGGTTCCATAGCACTGCTAAAATGTACAAAGTAAAGACATGTCCATGGAGTTTTTCAAACTCTTTTTTTTTTCTTTTTCCTTTAAATTTATATTTAAATATAAATGCCCAGTGTACTACAGTCATCTAATCTGCCCTTTTTTCTTTTTCTTTGTAAGTGGACCTGAAAACCAGAAAGGATCAATAAAGAGGAAGTTATTCAGCAAAAAATGTTTCCTTTTTCCCTAAAATCCAAGTGTCTAGGGGTGATTTATTGAAAGCCAACTCTTGGTTTTGTGCCTAGTCCTTATTGTGCTTTATGAACTCAACATTCTGTAAATGACATAAGTTGATCCTATACTACTCTTGCTATCTCAGATTCAGCTAATACAGTTGACATTGCCTCTTCTCTTTTCAAGCAACTGACAGAGTAATTTTATCACACTATCAGATGGCCACAAGTTCATCTGGGTGGCAGCTATATTTTGGAAACGATACAATTCACAGTTTGGTACTAGTTTGGGTAAGCAAGTCTGTGATCTGGAGACTCTGGTCACTTAAGAACAGTTATTTTCTACTGTGGATGTCAGATGCCAGATGTCAAATGGCCAGTAAGATAGTGACAGATCTAGGAGTGCTTGGTTGGGTCCAAAAAAATGGCCTAGCAACCGGGATCAAACTTATGGCAAAATTATACACCACTGCTTGCTTAAAAAAGGTTTTTGGTGAAAACATTAAATTATAACTTTTAATGTTAGCAAGCTAGACAGAGAAAAGCAGACGACAGAGTTTAGAAGAAATGTGTATGCACTTGAAGAGGATCCTTAGATGAAGGTGGGGCATTCTAAGTGCACATTTGCCCAAAACGAGGAGCCAGGGCTCAATGACATGAAGACAGAGGGCTATGAGACAGGCCTGGCCATACAGCAGTAGAGATGAGTAGTTCCTGAGCCGGCCTTTAGTGCTGCTCAGACTGAAGGGTTATTTACTACTATTGGGAAAGGCTGGGGGTGTCGTCCCCACCAGGCCTTGCCCATATGGGGAGAACACCTGGTCTGAAAGATGTGGGCAGTTTTGTGGATGGTTTGTGATGGAAGTACAAGCCTGCTGGTTTGCTTGACTGTATTTTGGAGGTTTTGAATTGGCCTTGGAAGAAACCAAAAATAAACCATGGGACACGTCATTACCCCTTTTTTCCTATCAACTTTTTACCCTCTCTCCACATAATACTCTCTCTAAGGTCGGAACCCTGAAGACAGGAAGACAGCTACATCTGGAGTTTGGGAGTTGGTTGGGGATATAAAATTCTGCCTTTCAATAGGAAAAAAGTCTTCTGAGGAGAGGAAGTGCAGCACACGAGAAGAAGTTCTCATCAAAGTTATGGCTTTCCAATAACAACAACAATAAAAAATTTCCACTGTTCGAAATTTATTTGGTATTTTAGTTGGTATGACACTTAGTTGGTTGCACGGTCTTTTTACATTATATGGAAATGTATACTATATTCTAGCATACGTGGCACACAAAATAAGATCATTTGGAACAGTTATGCATAATACATGCAATACTGAATTTATACATTGGAGCCCAGGATGTGACTGACTGGAAAAGATGGACTAAGCATGTTGGGTGTTGGGTGAAGGGACCAGAAGCCATAGAACACACAGGAAATATGCATCTGGTTTGAAGAGCACCTGCAGCATATGCAATATTGGATGCCTCTGAGATTAAGCAATTTAGGACTACAAGGACAGATATCATCCAGTATCAGGATATAGCTGCAGGATTTGGTGAACTATTTTTATTTATAACTTTAGGAAACTGATTTTTTTTTTCTTAAGCCATTTTAATATTACTTGAATAACAGATCAGATAATAAGGACAATATACACAACCTCCAACAAAAATTCTGTTGTAGTCTAGACAATGAAGTGGTACATTAGAAAACTTTAAAACCGCAGCTCCTTTTGGATCCTCAAAGTGTATCTGCACTCTTCTTCAAATGGGCCTCTCCTCAGGAAGGGTAATGGGTAAGCCCCAGATTTTGGCTATAATCACTAAGCAACATGGTTCTCAATCTTTAGAGCATAAGGGATAACCTGGGGTACTTACGAAAGGTATACATTCTTGGTCCCCAGCATGAGAGATTCTGATTCAGTAGATAATGGGCTCTGGTCTATGAATCTGTATTTTCAATAAAAATCTAAGTTTATTTTTACATCATGCTTCAAGAAACTCTGCCAGACCAGATGGATAAGAGGTAGATGAAAAGACCCAGTCCTTTGGCCATATTTCAGAAGCTTCAATCTGAATTGGCTGAGGTCAGCAAACAGGCATTTCCTGGACACTGTCTTCCAAATTATTTCTATAGAGCAATCAGCCTTTTTAGTGCAACTGAATAGTTTTTCTATCAGTTATTTACTGAGTATCTGTCATTTGCCAACTCTTGACTAGTCATAATGGATGAAAAAAAAAATAGCCGGCACTGTCCCTGATTTTAAGGATCTTACAAAGCCTCAATGGGGCCGAATTGCATTTTGCATAGATTCTCAGAAAACAAGGACTTACTCAACTCCATTCTCTCCCATATGAAGGCAATGGGGCTTCAAAAAGGCAGAGGGCAGGGTCATCTAGATGAAGATAGCTGGACTAAGACTTTTGGAAAGAAAGGCTTTATAAGTGATAGAGCTACTTTCTCCAATTCTATTCCATTTTCCAAGGCTAATCAAAGCCCATTTTATAGCATCTTCACATGCATTAACACATATAATTCTTGTTTAGAAAGCTTGAGATCAGATAAAGGCATTGCATCAACATGATGCTTCAGGTGTTTTCTTACTTGCTTTTTAGAAGCAATTTCATTCACTGAATCCAAAGAGTTACTGAATACTTACTATGAGTAATACATTAATAGGGATAAAGCATTAAGCTATATGCTCAAAAATTCTTGCTCCAGTGGAAGTTACATTCTAAAGGAGAAAAAGAGAAAGCTGACAAAAATAACTCAGTAAAATATGGAAAGGCGGCAGTCTGGTCTAAATCCAATGTGTTTTGCTTAAATAACTAGAGGACAAAGTCTTCAAGAAATGCTGTAAAAAACCAAAAGCATTTTTCTTGTAAATATTTTGTATCATCATTATTTATTTAAAGCCTTTTTAAATTTGGACTTTAGAAACTGAAGTTTTTTATGATTCAGACACCACTACCGAAATTCCATTTTGCTCTGTTGCAACCAAGAAAGTGACAGGAATGGAAAGATTTGCTTATCTCAGGTTCTCAAATTTAAATGTATGTGTATAAAGAGCAAGATGGGGTCAGTCATGTCAAGTAGTGACTCATGTCAAGCAGTGATGCCAGCAACCAAGGACACTGCAGCTAAGACCACATGTCACGAAAACCAGCACACAGTGATAATACTGAAGATTGAACCTGTAAGGCCATGTAAATCTGGAAGAACCAAGAGCTGATAATCACTGTAACCAGAGGAGACCTGTGAAAGCCCAAGACTGATTAAACTCCCTTAAAAAGGGAGGACTTTTGCAGCAAATTGTCAGACTCTCCAGACTCTGACCCCTCCACATCTGACCACATTAAAAAAGCAACTGCTGCCAAAGGCGCTGCCCAACTGATCTCTAAACATAGCAGAGATCTTTCACTGCTTGAATAATAAGCAAGCAGTAGGTGCCAAAAGCTGACACAGACCAGACAGAAGTCTCATCTCAACTAAGCCCTCAATTTGTGTTTGGTTTGTTACCTTCTTACCCCTTATTCTATCTGTGTGACCATACTGTGCTTTGCTTTCTGTGATGCGTATGAAGCCAAGATAAATGCAGAGCTAAGTGTCACTGAGTTACAAATCCTGAACCTGCCATACAATTATGTTAAATCTGCCTTACGATTGAGGAAAACTGATATTGTGAAAAGATGTAACTCATGTACAAGCCTTTCCAGCATGCTCTCCAACAGTGAAAATCATACTGGGGGCTCCTTTAAAAAAATGATGTCTGGAACCTAACTGCAAGGATTCTGAAGATTTGGTGTATGGGAAATCATTTATCTCTAATTGTAAATAATTCTATGTGCAGCAGGGTTGAAAGTTACTAGTACAAGTAAACAAATAAAGAAAATACATATGTATAGAAAATGTTTAACCACCTAAGGAAATGTATTTTCCCATCGCCAGTATACAAAATGCATTTGAAAATAATAAAATATATTTTCTTTAACCCAGTCTATAATTCATTTTTTCTAACATTCAGTTGGTACTACTGCCTAAGCGAGTCTATAGAATTGCTACAAATGAAAAGCTGCCTTCTAACATTCCCCAACTATGGAGACTTTACAAACTGGGTTACTATAATCTTCCATAGTCTTCCTAATCTTTCAATGAATATGAAATCCTTCTTGGTTCCACACTGATAAATTTGTAGAATAAGCTATCAAAGCAATACAGTACTTGATTTTACTTTTCTAAGCAAGAATAAAATGTGCCTTTCAGTTTGCCATTGCATCTGGTACATTAGAGCCAACTTGACTTGGTTAAGGTAACATCTGAATGGATTACTGTGATAGAGACATAAGGTCATGTTGATCATGAGAAAAGATGTCAGA
>RCUC01127592.1:0-59017 GCA_003697995.1 Taxidea taxus jeffersonii
CTCACAAGCCATGTGACCTTGGTCAGTCTACCTGGACATCAGCTTCCTTATCTATCAAATGAAAGGCAAAATCTCAGGAGATTCTTTAAAGGTTTAAATGGTAATGTCTCTGGCGCACTGTGAGGCTAGAAATATGCTGATTTCCTCCCTTCTTTCAGAAGCAGGCACTCTGGAGTGAGTCTGGCTTATGTCACGATTTCTTCACTCTCCAGATAATGGACTTTGACGCCCCCCCCCCTTGTGAAATGAGACAATAGTATTTACCTCATGGGATCGATTAATCATGGGGTGAATAGTTATAGATTATTTATAGATTTAAGGCATTTAATACAGCACCTGACATATTGTAATTTCTATAAAAGAGTTAACTATGTTTATGGTTGCTTTTCTTCCTCTTTCCCTCCCGTCCATCTTCCTCTTTCCCACCATCCTGAGAGGACAGAAGATCTCTTCTGAGGACACAGTCCATTTGCAATTCTCAGTTTCCGGACCCCGGATCTGCTCTCAGCATCACAAGAGTTAAGATCCTTTCAAACCCAAATGCCTGAGCCACATGCCGCCCCCTCTCCTTTTATAGAGGCTAAGGCCTTGATCATTTCTTAATGTAACTACTTCAGGAAATTTGTCGCGCTAATAATGTTAATATGCCTTATTTCTACACCGCTCACGCCCTGAGCTCTCAATCACTTCAAAACACAGTGATTGAAATTTTTCAAAAGTCTTTGATTTGGAAGTTGTTATGTAGAACACTAGTCAAGTATAAATACAGCAGAGTGATTTAAGGCGGTTGGAGCAATCCAAATGTTTAAGCTTGTTTCAAATAATTATCAATCTTTCTGCTCTGCATTTTCAACACCCCCCTTCATTTGAAGGAGTGGCCCTCGCCGAGGCCTGGAGCACGCTATTGAGGCTGCCAAGTGCCTCTCTGTTCCCCACACTGTGTCTCGTTGTCATAATCACGTTATTAAATGCTTAATGGTTTGTGCTGCTCCTCGCATCAGGTCATGGGGAGAACTGGTCACCCTGGAATCCAAAGCTGATTCTATGACTGCATTAATTCAGGCAGACTCTTGCCAAGCTGGTGCTCTGGGGGTGTGTGGCTAAGGGGACGGTGCCCTCTGAGGGCCTTGTACCCGGAGGATCTGGCCAAGCTTCTCTGCCTTGCAACCCTGTCCCCAGAAGGTCCATGACCGACTGCCATGTCCACCTCCTCAGTTCCACGTGGACGGTGACAGTTTCTCCCGGGGGTCACCTGCTCTCTCTGCCCAGGTGCACATCACATACCCATCCCCTGCCTGCACTGGGACTTCTCTGACCCGAAGCTGAGAGCAACTGTGCCACCTGCTAGCCAAAGGCACGTGGCACTGGAGGCGCAGGCAAGTCAATGACCAAAGGACCACCTGGACCAGTGGAGGAGGGAAGCTGATGGATACGTATGTTATTCCTTCGTACTCTGATGTCCAAGACACATTTTCTGAGGCCCCTCCACAGGCCTCATGGAAGAACATCAGTGGCTTGTCACCATGGCCAGTTGCTCAGTACATCCTTATATTCCCTTCCCTGCCATGCTGTTGTGCTCCTTCGGGCTCCTGTCCAGAGCCCTCCCTGCCCAAGTAAACTACGTGCACACAACGGCCTCTTCCTTAGTTGCTGTTTCCAGGTGAACTCACAAATTACCCACAGCCAGGAGTTAGATTAAGCTCAGAAAAATCCCAGTCCCTCCCAAAAGGACTCGGAAGAACCAGAGCATATGGATTCCTGAGAACCAAAGGAACGGAGCCAGAGACACCTGAGCGCAGAGGGACAAGGTGACCCAGTTGCCTGAGCACAGAGTGACCAGGGAGCAGAGCTACCTCAGCCCAAAGGGTCTGCTTGACACAATTTTTTTTTGTACCGAAGAGCCAGCGGTGAAATTAGTTCAGATGGTACAGTTACCATAAATGGTGCAGAGGATGAGAGGTCTGAGCAGAGAGACACCAGTAAATGCAATGACTTTCGACAGAAGCTTCAGGTAAAGAGGTTGTCTCTATATAAATGAGCCGAGGCCTAGAGTTTCCTCAGCAGTGGGGGAGAGGGGATACCAGAGCCCCACGTATCCAGCTACCTACCTGCGCCTGCACCTCCACAAACAAACAACCCTCCACTGCTCCCACTTGTGGAGCGCACAAGAGGGGGAGCACAGGGTTTGGGCCGGGGGTGGGAGCAGACGGGCTCTTCCCTACCCTGCGCTGCCTGTGTGACGCGGGCTCCTCAGGAAACACTCACCTCCGTCATAAATGAGGAATAATAAAACATGCGAGAGGGGAGATCAACATCCTCTGTCAAATCGTGAAATATTATATATACTTGATGTTGATACGACCATTCCATATAAAATAGGGGTTTCGCTGAGGTCAATAGGCATGGAAATGTATCGTTATTATCACTGTTATTATGATTATGGAATAAAATTTGTGGAGCTGTAGTTTGTGAAATATTTTCACATTTTTAAACCTAGGGCACCTTTTTATCCTGTCAAAAACTCACCTGGCGAGTTGTACCATTACCCCTCATTATTGAGAGGAGGAGAGCACAACTTGGAAAACAGTAACCTTCTCCACACTGGGGTGGTGAGCGGCCCAGCCGGGGCCCAGAGCCAGACTTCTGGGCGCATATCCTTTTCGTTCTGTGTTCCTGCCCTGACAATCCGGAAAGGAGAGGTGGGCTCCATATTTTCCAGCTTTAATTGGAATGTTGCTGGCAGATGATAATTCCACTTAAGAACTCTGAGATGATAGTGTTCTGTCTCCCTCTTCCCCAGGGCCATTCCTGGATGGCATTCGCATCCTGCTGTCACCTAGAGAAGCTTCTCAGGCCTATATTTACGTAATAAGACATGACAGGCTGTGCATTTCTGGAACATTATTACATGCCCGGGGTGGTGCGAGGAGGCTGAGGCTGAGGAAATTTCTTTGAGCGTTGCTTTCACTGTTATAAAATATCACATATAAATCAAGACGGGGTAGGAGCTAGTCAAAGAGGCAGACAGCCAGTCAGGAGGGGACGGTGCTGGCGTGGCTGTGACATCATCACCAGCCAATCCCACGGCATCTTCCTCCTGCAGAATCCCCAAGTGACCTGACCATTTGAGGCCAAGAAGCATTCAGGTTCAAAGTCAACCTCAGACTGAAATGGTCAGGGTTGGGGAAGTGGGAAGGTCACCCGTCCCGCTGTGTCCTTCTTGGGCCTGTGTGATGTGATCCAAGTGATTCTGGATGTAGAGGATTTGGAAAAGACTGCCTTCCCGCACACCCACACTTACCATTGGGTAATCGCCGGATTTGCACGTCTCAGGGTCTTGCGGGCTGCGGTTGTGGTTTTACACTCTATTTGGGGGAGAGGCCCGTGCTCTCTGCCAGGTTAAATATCTAGCAGGCATTACAGATGGCTGCCGAGCTGATCAGAAACAGACCTCTGGGCTGGTCTGCAACTGGATCCCCGAGCTCTGATGTTGCAGCCAAGGTTGGGCAAATCCAGGCCGCACGCCGCTCTCTTTAGGGGTGTTCTCATGTGCGGTATCCAGGCTGTGATTAGGAACAGTAACATTTTCCAGAGGCTTTGCCTTCAGGGAACTGATAATCTGGAAGAAGGTATAAAAGAAATACGTCCAGATCAATCCGATATGGGGCAATAAAAAGAAATACGAAGACCCAGTCCTACTGAGCTCTATCGTCAGCGTGGGGTGAGAAGTTGGGGATCATAGTTACCCAGTCACTGCTCGTGGAAGGGATAAAGGGCCCTAAGAGCACAGAGTGCTAAAGGAGTCTGGGTGCTCCAAGCCTCAGGTTTTTGGGATGTAGAGAAAGGAAAGTGTGACTTCCTTTCCCTGTCTTTCTTGCGTGTGTAGAGCGAGAAATTAAAATTACAGCAGAGGCTGTAAAGCAACCCCTCCCCCCCACCGTCCAAGTTTCAGGGATGGCAATGACGCTGAGGCTGACACAGGCAGCAGTCACTGGGACAACACAAAGGAAAGGCTCTCGAGGGTTTGGGGGTTCATTCACATTTACAGCCTCTTTCCCCTCCTCACCCGCATCAGTCACGTGGACTTGGCCCCATGTGCAAAGAGGTTTCTGTTGCTGGTCCCTTGGTAATGTCTGCCCTGTATACTCAGTTGAGCTGGCTGATGAACTTTCCTCAGGACTCAGTGATCAGCTAGTGATGTCTGCCATGGCCCTGGGCTGGATAATAGCAGCGTGTGTGGGGTTGATTTTTGCACTGTTGCCCAGATGCTTATTTTCTCATTCCATGCCATAGCTTCCTAATTGGTTTTTATCTTCTATTGTCATTCAACCCCCAATGTTTCTCCCTCTGCCACCAACGTAGTCTCTTCCCAAGACATAAATCAAACCGTGACATTCCCCTACTATAGTCATTGAGGACTTTTTTTTTCTTATGCCACAGGCTGTAGCCAGACTCCTCAGCAAGGCTTACAAAGCCCGCAGGGACTTGGTTTGTACTTGGCTAAGTCACTGGGGCACAACACCCTCAGACTTACCTCCTGCCACACCAGGAGAGCAGAGCCAGCAGACTCCCCAAACACACCCTGCCCAACTCACTGCCTTAAAATCTACTCATTCTTAGCCCCTAATGCATTTATTTTTACTTCTGTGAAGTCTTCCCTCACTGCCTGTAAGTAGAATCGATCTCATCTTTTTTATTTCCACATCGCCATAGATAGATGTCTACTACAGCATTTCTGCTGTGTAAAAAATATTTCTCTGCTTGCTTACCTCCATCACTAGGCCATGAACTTCATAAAACAGGAGACCGTGCCTCACATACATATCTTTGTATTTATCCTGCACCGGTCTGGGATAAGATGCATGCTCAATAAATAGTTGAAGAAGAAATAAATGAGATGGAGAATGTACTAAACTGGCCGGACTTATATATAGCCCGTTATACAGGGCTCCTTCTTCATAAGTCATCATCCAATTGGATCTGGGGAGGGTAGAGACCTAAGACAGCCATTACATAAGCTGCGTAAGGCTTCAGGAACTGCTCTTATCAGGAGATCTCTGATAAGCAGGGGAAAATGGTCACAAACTAACAAACCGTGTCTTGTCTCTCAGATATCTGACCTTGAGATACAGATAGTCAATTAGCAGGAGTAGAAGATAGAAGATACAAGAAGGGTCACCACAAGACAACGGAAGCTATGAGTAAGTAGTAATTATATGCAAGACAAAGACAACACTTACATAGAGTAGAGAATAGGGTAATTGGTTGGTAGCAACAAGAAGGTAGAAGCAATCAACTCTGGTCTCTCTCTAAGAGATGATCTCTAGAATTATCTTGGGTCCCGAACAACGTTTTTGGTTTCCACATTATGTTCTAACTGCATCATTCATTGTACCAAAAAACCCACAAAAAATAACCACCACCACCACTACCACCACCACCACCAACAACAACAACAAAATCCTGATTGTGTTTCTGCTAAATCAAGAAGGTCTACTTGGGATAGTCTAATTTAAAATACAAAGTACACAGTTCCATAGACAGTTTAGGTGGGATTCAGAAACCAGAGTCCTTATATGTTCAGTAGTTGATCTCAGAGCAAAACAGTAATGGTCAGGGATGAAACCCAAGGGTTGAGGGGAACCTGGTGCCCAGTCCTGGTTGGAGCCTCACTCGTGCAGAACTACTTAGATGTGTAGACATTGATTTCCACCTAGAGGTTCACCTCATCATCAAATACCTGGAGGAAAAAAAATTGACTTCAAAGAGCTGAGCAGCTATGTGAATAGATGAAATGCTACTCTTTGAGAGGTAAAGAGCAGGCACACATCATATGTTTTAATGGACATACACATCACCTGGGAAACTTGTTGAAATTCAGATTCTCATTCTGCTGGAATGGGGTGGAGCCTAAGCTTCCTCATATCCAACAAGCCAGCAGGTGACCCAACACTGCTGGGCTGAGAACCTCATTTTGCATAGCAAGGCTCAGTGTGATTCCAGAGGGAAGAACTGGAGCCCAGTGGAAGAAGGGAAAAGAAAAGAGTTCTAGCTCAGGAGGCTTCTACCTGCCCAGAGCTCTGTGGAATGAAATGTGGTCCTTCAATCTCAAGAGACACAGAGCAGAAGTTAGGCCACAGATGGGCAGATGCACATTACAGACATAATTTCTGCTCTGACAGATGGATTGCCACAGGTGATTTCAAGGTTGTTTTTTGTTTTGTTTTGTTTTATTTTTATTTTTTAATTTGACAGACAGAGATCACATGTAGGCAGAGAGGCAGGCAGAGAGAGAGAAGAGGAGGAATCAGGCTCCCCATTGAGCAGAGAGCCGGATTCGGGGCTCGATCCCAGGACCCTGGGATCATGACCCGAGCCGAAGGCAGAGGCTTTAACCCACTGAGCCATCCAGGTTTCAAGGTTTTTTAATTGAATTTGGTAACTATGTACCTACTTGAGTATTTTTAGATTGACATCTAAAATTTTACATCACATATTTATTCTTTTTTAAATATCATGTATCTAATTAATTTATTTCTTAGTAGAAAATAAATCTGAGAGATGCCTGGGTGCCTCAGTCAGTTACGTGTCTGCCTTCAGCTCAGGTAATGATCACAGGGTCCTGGGATGGAGCCCCACATAGGGCTCCCTGCTCAGCAGGGAATCTTATTCTCCCTCTGCCTCCCACTCTCCCTGCTTGTGCTCTCTCTCTCTCTTTCTGAGAAATAAAATCTTTAAAAAAAAATAAAAGAAATCTGAAAGTAGATGTGAAACTTTATCCTTAGGCCTAATCTATTACATCTTAAAAAATGTGGCAGCCCCGCAAAATATTCTGGTTACATTTTTAAAAAACGATTAAACAAAAATGGTTCAAAATTCAATGCATCTGAATCTTGATCACGGTACCAAGGTTTTAATGCTAAGTTTTCTTTTTAACAGAATTTTGACCAAGACATGAAAAGATTAAAAGAACTATCAAAGATAAGATTCGTGGTTACTTTTGAAAAAAATAAAAGCTTTAATTAAGACATCTTTAGACACCCCAGGGTTGCCTCTCCCAGGCAAGTTCTCCTTCTGAACCTTTGTCATTTTCTCCCATCTACAGGTCAAAACATCATGGAGATCTGGGTTAGGACTCCAGTGCCAACAAATCTCTAATACTGTTGGGTGCCAGTCTATTTTCATCCTCTCTGGATGCCACATTCTGCCCACTGAATGAAATTGTTCCTAGTGCCCAAACAACTGCCCCTGGGCAGCCACAGCCAGGCCATGTACCAGCCAGCACGTTTCTAGTAGCACAGGCCGGCGTCTGCGTGAGGTCTGGGGTCACCACGGGCGGGCACTGTTGCCCAGCTTCCGGTCATCTCTTATGTTCTTCATTGCCCTTTTAGACCATTTTACTCTTGCTATTGGCCTTCTTTCTCCTCTCTGCTGTGGTTTTCTGAACTGTGACCCTTTGGCCCGTAGACCTCTAGCTGGAATTGTGCTGAGTGATCTTGTGTCTGTCCCCAACCTTGACTCACTTCCTGACCCTGGAGTTCCAGAGCTTCGTCCACACTGCCTCCCTTCCATCCTAACTAACACCCCAGATTTTGTTCTCTTCCTCCTCTGCCTTCCCAAGAGTCAGGGTTCTGGAAAGACATCAGGTGTCACCTTCCCACAGACCTCCTTCCAGTCTACTGCCGTGTCATCTGAAGGGAGGTGCAGGCAGCCAGCTTCTGCCTTCCTTCTCCTTGTTTCCAGCCCATCATGCTAGGAAACAGGCCAGACCAAGACACTCAGAACCTGCAACAGCATTGTTCCAACACAGAGAGGGAGATGGGGCTGAGAATGAACACTGGCCAAACAAAAAATAGTTTCCATTGTGCCTTTTTTTTTGGATACACACCATAACTTGTCTGCCTGAAGGAAAGTGGTGATATTCCAGGGTCTGCCTGATAAGCACATCAGACAAGCCCACAGACCATGGGAACCAAGAGAAAATGGCTCTGTGGGGTTACATGAGGCTCGGATGCATTCCCGGACAGAACAAGTGTTATTGTGGGATGACACAGACCAGAGCTCAAAGCAGATGCTGGTTTGTCCTGTTCTCAGAGAAAATGCCGGCTGGAAATGGGGCTTTGAGACAGGGTCAAAAGCAGCAATGCTCTTTCTGGCTGGTAGCCCTGATCCAAGCCTTGTCTCCACAGAATTTCACTGGGAAAAAGACAGACCCCAGAAAAATCTCTGTGACTGTCTTCAGAATTAATCGTGATTGATACTCATCCAAGGGAATGAATGGATCCAGGACGGGGAGAGAGATGTCTGATCATAAGTCTGAGTAGGATATATCCCAAATTTGCTTTCTGTCCCATTAAAATCTCATCAGGGCAAATCCTTTGGGAGACCTAAAACAGTCACCCTGGAAGCATTTAGAAAAGCAGATAACTGGGTAAGAAAGAGGGTATCAAGTTAGATGTTCTCCACTGGATGGAGATAATAGCAAGAATGGAGCAAACAGAATCCTCAGATCTGAGAAGAACCCTGGTGATCAGCAAATCTTGATTTTGGAAAGAAAGAAAGTCGGGCTCAGAGAGAAATGGAGACATGTCCAAGGTCCCACAGCCAGTCACAAGGTGCCCTGGGTTGGGGAGGTGGGGGGAGGTGAGCCAGGATGCATACTCAGTTCTGCCCACACCCAGCCCAGGGTTTTTTCCTTTGCACTGAGCCTTGAAGGGCAGTCTAGGAATTGGCCAGGACACTGCTTCCCTTTTCTGCTGCTCTGGGGCTGGGGAGAAATGGGCCAGGTCCTAAAAGCAGCTCTCAGGGAAGTCTCTAGCAGGTTGTCAAGTGCTCCTGCCAGTGCTGAGCTGGCAAAGAAGGATGGGGAGAAGTGCTTAGAAATCCTGAGCACTGCAAGGTGGCCTGTAATTGTAAAATTCCATTTCCTTTCAATTAGCAGCTGATTGCATTTGATGAGCTGCAACATTGTTTCCTCCGTGTAGATTAGGAGTCAGAGCAGTCAATGAGCTGTGAAATTCTCTCCCTGCTGAAACAATAGACAGTGATTAAAGCGCAGCTAATCCGATCATTATAGCGGGAGCCCACTGATCATTAGCTGCTAACCAGATCCCAGAGAGCAGCTCCAGCCTGGCCAGCCAAGGCAGGCTGGATGCAGCAGGTAAACTCCACCAATATGCGGGCCTCCCTCCTCTCCATTCCCAGAAGTCCCTGGTGGGCCCGAGGATCTGAGGGAAAACCAGGATGCCACACTGGAGGCTGGGAATGAGCCTGACAAGGACAGGGAGGCAGTTGTAAGAGATCTGGGCTAGAATTCCACTCCCCCACCCCCATGCCCTAGTTTGTTAACCTCTGAGCCTCAGATAAGTTATTTGCCCCAAATCCTCAATAATACCTTCCTCGTGTGGTTGTTCTCAGGATTAATATCACAGCCTAGGTAAGATCCCTGGCATAATGGTAAAAGTCAGTAATAATGCTAACTAATATTTCGAGTGTTTGCTACGTGCCCAGCACTGTTCTAAGGGCTTTATATGGATTAACTTGTCTAATCCTCCTAACAGCTCTGATAAAGTAGATGCTATTATTATCTCCATTTTTTTTTTTCCCTCCAGCAAGGAACACAGAAGTTCAGTAACATGCTGGAAATCACTTAGGCCATAGTGACAGAGCTGGGATTTGAATCCGGCCAGCTCAGAGGTCTTGCTATTAGCTACCCCACTTTGCCGCTTCTCAGAAAATGTTAACATTCATTGTCTCCCTTTGTTAGGCCTGTAGTTTCCAAACCTGATCATGTGGATTAGCCAGAGAAAGTGTTCAAAATGTAGGTCATCAACCCCAAGCCCCAGCGGTTCTGATTCAGTAACTGAAGGAGAAGAATCAGGAGTCTGCGTCTTATAATCACCAGGTACCATGCTGGCACAGGGTTCCAGGACCTCGATGGAGAAGGTTCTGGTGAGCAGCGATGTACCTGGCGAGGGCCTGCCTCTGCTAGCCTGATGGGGAAAGCCACAGTTGCACTTAGGACAAGACAGAAACAGAAAGCATAGGCTCTCAGGTTTACACCTGCTTCTTCCCTTGCAAGATTGGCCATAGAAATCATCCGAGGCAGGACATCTTTACGAGTAAAAGGGAGAATATTTATAATTATGAATTATGCCCAAACAACAAGCACAAACTGGGACCGTCCCAGGCAAACTGGGCACGGGGCACTGCTGTGGACACTGTTGGTGCCCTAACCCCCTTTCCCTGGTTCTCACCTCCAGGGCTGAGTTCTGTTACCCCAAGTAGTTGCAAGGTATGACCAGCCTGAGCACGGGATGAAGCAGGAAGGGTGCTTCCCAAAGCAGCATCAACCAATGACAGCGCGGGAACCTGTGTCTAAACACCTTATCGTCCTTGCCTTCTTCACTGGCATAATCACTCTGAAAATGTTCTACTCCATCCTCCCGAGTTCTCCAGCAGGGCTGAGCCCTGGCTGTCCACTGTAATAAATCAATTGTAACTTAAATTATATTGTCTTCTTTCCCTTCGCTACTTTATGTTTTACATCTGTGCCGGTTTATTTCCTGGAATCACCTGCAGAATGAATGACTTGTCCCCAGATCCTCTCCCCAGAGTCTTCTGAAACATTCACCATTTCAGGTCCCTATGTCTCAGGCTCCTTAAGAATAAACAGGAAATAACAGTTGTTGACACATGTAAGCCTAGCACCTAGCAAGCACTCAGCAGTGATCCATGGACAATTCTCTCGTTGCGAGAGATTCTCTCGTGATTCTCTCATGAGAACACTGGTCACGGCTCTGATTCACATTGGGAAGCATCTTTTCCTCCCGTACTGCCATTGCCTCCCGCTCTGCTTCTGGATCGTTGGTGACACTCTCCCGCAGGGACATCTGCCCCTGTCGCATTCACTGAGATCTCCAGAGCACAGCTGGTTTGCTGGCCCCTTTCTCATCCCTACCTGCTGTCTACCAGGCAGAGGGCTAGGCTCCGAGAAATTGCAACATAGTGTTTTTCAGTCTGTTTTGAGAAGTGACTCTGAGTGACCGCTTCCCAAGGAGAACACGAAATTTATATACCAAATGCAGAAATCTCACACTTACACTAAAGATTGGCATACATTTCCAAAAGTCCGAGTTTATCATGGCCCTCTCTTTTAAATACCTTTCGTCGCTGCCAGTGAACCAAGTCCACATGTGGCTTTCATGGTCACTTTATAACCTCTCAGCCACCCAAAAGCTTTGCTGACACTGTTTCTGCTCTGAGGAATACAGAGTTTTCTCCCTGCAGAGAAAACACCACAGACACCCCCTCTGCCAGGCTCACCCTTCTTCCTACTCTTCCTTCAAATGAGACCAATGAGAGGTATGCTCGCCTACTCCTTTTAATCTTTTGCCAAGCACAGTTGAACAGCTGATTTCAGTCATTTCTACCTATGGTTTCCTCCTTAAAGCTAATTAGTTTCTTTTCAAGTAATTGCAAATAGTACATTTTCCAGGCCCTTGGCGTCAAGGCTGACAACTAGCTGGTTGGAGTGGGCTCTTCTCAATAGCTCACGGAAATTAGACACACAAACATCACACTGGGGCCCCGAGGCTTGCTCTAGGTTGTTGAGAATACACAGCTCATGGAAGTCCCAGGGATGTTTTATGAATGTCATGCTTATGTAAAATGCTGGGATGCTGTGGGCAACAGGGTGGTCAGGACCTTTCCTGAGCGTCCACAGCATCAGCCCCACATGTGCCAGGTTCGTTGTGGTCTGGGCACCATGCTTAATGCCGACTGTGGTCTGGGGGTCAGGGACAGCAGGCTGCAGGGGGGCGGGGGCAGAGAAGAGATTGGGAAGGTTTAAAGAAGCGGCCGATGATGTTCCCTGCCGGGAGAGGGATGGACAGGCATCATGGGATTTTAATAGCCTTCTGAACCAGTGAGCCTGACTGGCCAGTCCCTGTACCTCACCCTCCACGAACCAAAGAGAGGTTCATGCCTATGAAGTTCTAGTTCAGTCTCTGGGACATGGTGAGAACTCATTCCCAGATCTGCTGTTTCTGTTGCATCTGGTGTACTGAGGGGGTTTCTTTTATTCTTCTTTTCCTTCAATTTGGACAATATTATTTCGGATTTTGGAAGGGGAGGGCAGACTTATTCAGACTTCACAGTTCAGTGCATGTTGCTGATCATCACGAGCCCAGGGGGACCCCTTGGTCTCTGAGTTTGTGTCCTAGGGCTGCCGGAACCAAGCACCACAAACTCAGTGACTTAAAGCAACCCAGATGCATTGTTTTATAGTTCTGTGGCCCAGAAGTCTGACTTGGATCTCCCTGGATAAGATGAAGGTGTTGGCAGTGTGCCTTCCTTTCTGGAATTCCCTAGAAGAGAATGTGTTTCCTCCACTTTCCCAGCTTCTAGAGGCCTCCCACTTCCCTTTGCTTATGATCCCCTTTCTCCACCTTCAAAGCCAGCAACATTGCACCCAGTCCTATTTACGCTGCCATCACTCCTAAACAGTAACATCTCCCCCTGACCTGCACTCCTGCCTCCCTCTTCCACTTATAAGGACCTTAGTGGTTATACTGGGTCCACCTGGACAATCCAGGCTAATCTCCCTACCTGCTGATTAGTGATGTTAATTCCACCCACAACCTGAATTCCCCATTGTCACATAAAACAGACCCACAGGTTCTGGGGATTAATGAGGACATCTCTGGGGGTTGGGGTGGGGACTAGGGTAGGGGGGCATTGCTATGCCTTCCACAATGCCCAATCCTACTCTCATTCCTAGTCCTTGTCGGCATCTATATTAATGTACACGTGAATTTAATATATGCCCAGAAATATGCATATGGTTTTAATTGACATGTATGGTATTGTTCTATGTTCTATCGGTGGCATCGTTCTCCCACTTTTCATCGGACATTAGTTTTAAGGTCTCCCACGTCGTTCTGGACACACGGAGTTTGACGTTGCTAATGGCTCCATGTTGGCGCTCATTGTGTATCCGCCTTGGTTTACCATCTACTCCTCCCTGGGTGACTCCTAGCCTGCAGTTACCCCCACTCCACACAATGTCATGACAGCTCACTCTGGAAAACACACCAAAGCTAGGATTGCTGGGTCTCCTCCCACCCCCAGGGTATATATAACCCTACTTAATGTCACCAGCAAATATTTGACTTTCTTGGGGCCGTCCCAATGAGACTGGCACCAGTGTAGGCTCAACTCCTCTTTACCTTGACGGTGGTGCGGTGTCTCCCCACATCAAGCGTCTTGTCCACGGGCAGAGCTGGGAGACCTCTCTGCTTATCTCCCATGTGCAATTGTTTCCTACGTAGGCTTCAGGGTCGCTAAATTGACCATCCTCCCGCAACATCGGGGCTCCATCCACTCCACACCTCCGTGTGTGAAACCCTGTGCCAGGACCTCAACTTCAATAGAGAGGCCTGCTCTGAAGTTCTGCAAGTTCAGAGCTGCAATTCCATCCCTTCTACATCTTCATGCCTCTGGACTCCAGTTTCACTAAAGCAACAAATATGTCTGGAACCCCTCCTGGCTGGAGTATGTGACTCCCACCCCACGCCAGATACAGAGGATGTGCAAGGAACAATTCTGGGGCTACATCAGGGTGTCCTGGAGACTCAACCTCCCAATCTTGACTTATGTCCATTCACTTCCCCCTGAAACCAACTTAGACCAAGCCAACATCATTGGTTAGCTGGACAACTGCTTTTGTCTCCTACTTGGTCTACCCCTTCCTACTCCTGCTGCATTTAGTCCTCTCTCCATTCAGTGGCCAAAATAAGCATTTGAACATATAAATCAGAGCCCAGTTATTTCCCCTTATCTGCTGACATCCCATGGCTCACAGTATAAAATCCACACCCTGTGGCCTTGTTTGCAAAGCTCTATGGCAGCCCCCTGAGGCCAGTCTCTCTAACCCCCTTCCATGTTGCTCCCTTCTCCATCCACCATCTTTCAGCTGCCATATTGTTTTCTCTCTTCTGTAATAGGGTCCATCTGTTCCTGCCTCTCAGCCTTTGCCTTAACTCTCCCCTCTGCCTCAAATACACTCTTCTTCCCACACTGCTTATGGTTTGCTTCTTCTTATTACCCATGCTTTGGCCTTGTTTTTATTCTCTGGATAGTACTTATTTATTTATTGGCACTATTTATTTATTCATTTATTAATGGGTTTATTGCCTGCCTTCCACCATAGAGTGTGAGCTTCATGAGAGTGATTTCATCTGGCTCGCTCGCGGCCCCGTCGCACGCGGCCCCGTCAGCGCCTGGCACAGAATGGGTGCTCAGAATGGATTTTTGAAGAATAAACGAATGAGTCTAAAGCAGCAGTCAAGGTTGGCTATTCTCATCACTTGCGGAAAGCTCTTAAAAATACTGACATCCAGGTCCCACCAGACCAAATGAATCAGAGTCTCCAGATGTAGGGCTCAGGTACCAACACTTGAAAAAGCGTCCCAGACAAACGTGCAGCTGGAGTTGCAAGTCGTCCGTCTGAAAGATAAATGCCCGTCTCAAGCAAGGCAATTTAGGAACTTCACCTGGGATGTTGTATCCAGACTCCACTTGATCGTAGCCAAAAGGCCGAGAAGCGATGTTGTTGTATCCAGACTCAAGAGAAAGAAAGAGAGAGAGAGAGAGAACCTTTCTCTTTATATCTGGTGTTAAGTGTGGGTGTCCTCAGCCTGGAGCTGTCTGTAGCCACATCAGCCAGCCCCCTGCCATCATCCCTGGCTACACGGAGCAAACCATCCTGTGGGAGGAGAGAAAAGGGGCCACTCAGGGCAGGGGAAGGCGGGAGCAAGGGTGTGGCGAGAAGTCAGAAAAAACTCTGGTGATGTTGGGGGAACCTCACTGAAATTGCTCAAGCTCATGGGGGCTGGGTTTCCATCATGGGCAACTTGAAGATTCCTGAACAATAGTCCGTCCAAGCAAAGAATTGTGTGTGGGAGAAAGACAGTTTAAATGGAATCCAGAAGCCAGAACATTAAGGCAGTGCCTCTATCAATAAATCCACAATTCCAAGGACAGGCTCTTGCAAAACTAGAAATAATCCTTTGCTTCTCTTATTTCAGATGATGTTTGTGTGTTTACAAAGCGTGGCAGTGAAGCTCTTCCACCGCCGGATGAAAAGTGTTAGATCACTCACTGTTCTTAATAAAGGGGACAGAGGGCCGCTGGGCTGTCCTGTTTGTTCATCCCAGGGCCCAGCATTGTCCAGCTTTCTGTCCTCAGGAGCTCTTCCTCCGCGGGCCCCTTGGAGAGAACGTAGCTCCTGTGGCTCGATGCTGAGCCCTTTCGGATTTCCTCGCAATCCTAATGGCTCGTCCCCTACGGGAGGATGGTGAAAGGGTAGAAGCTGGGGCCCATACAGGCCCTGATGAGCCTACACGGTCGCACCCCTGGCAGGAGCAGGGTAGCTCTGCAGGAAGGTGTGCAAGATGCCAATGTCCCAGGGGCACCAACAGGTTTAGAGAAATGGAAGAAGGTAGTAAAGATTGTATTTAAAAGGGCACTCCTCTCCAAGAGAATACCTTATAGGATTGAAAGGCACTGGGCTGTTCAGAGCAGGGATGATGCCTGGCACACATTTCAGGAAGTGCCCGAACTCCTTAAGCTTTGGGCTGACAAGCCACATGTCACGAAATCCCAGTATACCTTGTTCCTGCAAACTTCCCGAATTTCCCCCGAAGATGAGCTCTAAGAAAACAGAAATAGGTGATCGCATGACAGGAAGATTTTCTGCTGGGTCTAACTTCCACATACAGGCGCTAGAATTTCACAGAAAGTACGTAAACCAGGTCTCTAAGCGGGAGGTAAAAGCCAGGATATCCTGCTAACATTCTGTTAGGCTCCTGCCACAGACAGCCATGGGGTTGTATAAATAGAGTAGTCCTAGCATCGGCCCAAGTCACTAGGTGACTGTGCTTGATTTCTTACCCTCCTGAGGCTGCCCTCTCTCTCTGGTAGTGGCCCAGGGGTTGCAGTGAGCTCTAGAGAGCCATCAGATTGGATAGCAACCTGCAAGGGCATCAGCAACACAGAGCCATGGACCTTGGGACAGTGTTCAAAACAAAGGGAGGTTTCATCAGCCTCCCAGTACAGGATGCGAGCCCCAAACCTGGGCCAAATAGCACAGTACAGATGATGAATCTGATTAATGGAGGTTTTTTGTTTTGTTTTTGTTGTTGTTGTTTGTTTTTTTGCTAAGGGAAGTATTCAAGTTTGGGGGCAAGTGGAGTAGTTCATTCTGGTAGATGAGAAGGCAGCCCAGCCCCTGTGCTCTTCACTCCTACCCCCTTCACCCCAGCGGGGCTCAGCTTCTCCAGGAACGAGGTGTTGAGCAGACATTTCATGCCTGTGTATTTGAAGGAGAGCCAAACGCTTGCCTGCCTGAGATGCCGCACGTTTCCGTTCTGTCCTGCTCACGGCCACTGTGCAGCCCCTCCGTTCCTGAGGTTGGTGGGGTGGGGAGTCACCCTTCCTAGGACAAATACAGTGAAGGAAACTGCACCACAGCCTACAAGATGTCTCTTGATTGCCTTTATATTTCCAGTTTTTGAACCTCAAATTATCCCTGGTCCATTAGCACTGCCTCTTATGGGCTTTCCGTGGAAATGATTGTATTTTGCTGGGGCTAAAACCTGAGTAGAATTCTCTACCATCAGCCAAAGCCCTAAAACCAATCTCATATAATCAATCTCGCCTCCATTTAACAAGCTCTCTAGGACCTAGACCTCCAACCTATATTCTGTGATCCAACTCTCTAACTGGGATGAAATTCTACATAAGCCTTTCCACACGGACCACCAGCCTTTCAGGTTGGAAACTGGAGGTCTGGCATCTCCCTTATCTTTCATAACTATATACCCCTTGCTAGCACACTTGCCCACCTCCTGACACCACCTCCTAGGATTGCTCCCTTGTTTAATGCACACACACCTACACACATCATTTAATGCAAATAGAGAAAGAACCAAACAAAAACCCCAAAGCCTGTAAAACAGCTGAATACAATGAGACTATCTTTTTAAAATGGTAGGGGTGTAATATTCATTCTTCTCTCCTCCTGGTGTGATCTAAACCTATTCCTTCTCCCCACTCAACATTGGTCTTGGTCATACTCCTTGCTTTCCAGTAGGATGGCAGTGGATGTGGCCTAAGCCAAGGCATGAACTAGTTTGTGGGTTTGCCATCATCATGAGAAGAATATGCCCCGCCAGCCCAGTGATCTGAGGAGGATGAGAGACACGTGGAGCAGAAGTGAACCCAAGCTACAGCTTAAAGGTAAGCCTGATTTAGGTCAGCTAATACTTACTCCACTGACACATGAATGATTACATTTTTAAGCCACTACATTTTGGGGTGGTTTGTAATATAGTTTTATCGTGACTATAGCTAAATAAGACAGAATAATAAAGATTTTTCTGAGACGAGATAGGAAATGCAATGTCAAAAGAGAAAATATGGACAGATTCAACTATGAACATTCCTAAAGCTATGTGTGGATTTTTAATCCACACTATGTGTGGAGACAGTACCATAAATAAGCTTCCAAAATCAATCTGAGGCAATAGGGAAGAAATTATCTTTAGCGGAGTTGGGGGTGAAATGGAGAGATATGTGAAGAGGGCCAGAATGTGGGAAACATGCGTGCGGTGATGATTCTCTGCCCTGTTGTCTGAGGAACATTGTGCAGCTGATAAAAAGAATGAGGGCAATCATTTCTAAGCCACTATCAGGATGCTCAAGATGAATAGAAATTTCAGGACACGTGCTTGGTAAGATAATATCTTGAAGAGGGATTTGGAAAGAAAACCACACTATTTGTTGTTCCTAGGGATTGGAATTGGAGGAGAGAGTGGATGGGGACTTTCAGTTTGGCTTTGACTGTATCTTTAATCCTTTCCTCATGACCAGGTATTAGGTCTGCACTTGGTCTAAGATACCCTTTTGTCCCATCACTTAATATTATAATTGTGCCCTTTATGGTGGGATGGCCCAGCCATATGTGGAAGACTTCCTGCAGTGACAGGAAACCCACTACCCTCTGACATGGCCTTTTTGGATAAATGCAATTTTTAGAAAATTCCTCCAAGTATCTCCACATATGTCGATAAAATCTGCTACCCTTTCTCCAGATTTCAGTTTAACTGTCCTCAGATAATTGCTACATCTTATTTGAGCTTTATTTTACCCCACAATGAGATTTAGTTCATAGCAGGTACATTTAATATTGGAACATACAGAAATGAGGATATGCAATTTCACTCTCTAGTTGTAGATTCTCAGAGCTGCAAGGGAGAGCTCAGATCATCCTGTTAACTACCCTTTCTTACCTCCCTTACAGAAAGGCAAACCTCTGTCTTACAGAGGTCCCAGAGCTGGGAAATCAGAAACAGAACTCAAAGACAGCAGAGTCAACTTCCAGCCTGGTCTTCCTTTCCTTCTACTAACAGAGGCCTCACCAGTCCTGTTCTAAAAACTGCTGGGTTCCAGGGGCTGGGAGCACTGGGAGGTACTTGCCTATGGAGGCAAGAACATGAGCTTTGGAATCAGTTAAATGTGGGTTCAACTTCCAGTTCTGGGATTTGTACAGACGATAACATTGGGCATGTTACTTAACATCTCTGAGTCTCCATGCCCTCGCTCATAAAATGAGGTGGTAATAGCAACCCACAGAGTTATTGTGAGAGGAAAATGAGACAAGGTTTATAAAGCACTCAGCACAGTGCCTGGCAGAGAGTAGGAGCTAATTAAATGTGAACTCCATTCCCTTCTCTGTAGAATACCTCGGTAGCTGAAATACTCCTTTATCCATCAAGAAATTAACACCACTGTTATGAGATTAATTCACGGCAATGCACATGAAAACAGTGATTCAGATCATGGCAAAAAACTATAATTAAAGTATCTGGTATTGTTTGATTACAGGGTTAGCTTCACTCACTTTGGCACTTCGTGGGCAGAGAGCAGGCAGCCTGGGGGCAGAGCCGTCTTGTTTTCTGGGAGATTTCTGACCACTTCTCAGGGCCCTGCTGGGAGGGGACAATTCCTTTGATTCTTGCTTGGCACTGAGGAGTTGGGAGCTTCCTGGATGGAGTAGAGCGAGGACTTCACATTTACTGAACATCTACTATGTGTCAGGCTATTTAAATGCTCATTCTCACTTTATTCGCCTGGAAATCCCAAAAGGTCGATACTCGTCACTGCCTTTGACAACCAAGAATGCTGAGGCTTCTAGGTAAATTCAGTAATGCTCACCATGTCCTTCCCAACGAAGGATGGAGCTAGGATTTAGCTCAAGTCCCCTGGACTCCAAGGGCCATGTTCCATTTATCACACAGGCTACTTCCACCAGCTTCAGAGCCAACTAAGTTAACAGGCACCATTTTTAAGTACTTTAAATGTTACAACCAGATTACTAGTTAACTATTCAATTGTATTCTCCCTTTCTTTACTCACAAAAATCCCAGGGTTTTATTCTAAATAGCAGTATGTCCAACTACAGATCATGTCCCAGTTTCCTTTGCAGCTAAGGAAGCCCAAAACATCCAAGAAAATTATTAGTTGGAACTCCCAAGAAATTTCCTAAACAGATCTCGACCCACCCGAGACACATAACGTTATACCCTCTGTTCCCTCTACCGTTCTTTCCGCTTCCCTTTTAGAATACAGGCTGTGAGTTGGTGCCTGGCAGCCATTTTGAACCATGAGAATCATGAGGTGACCTTGAGAATGGAAGATAGTGCCAAAGGTCAAGGTAGAGGAAGCCTGGGCCCCTGACAACTGTGGAGCTGCCATGCCAATACGGAGTTGTCAAGTTTTGAATTTCTTTTCAATGAGAGAGAAATGCGCCTTTACTAATTTAAGTCACTTTCTTTTTTGTTGTCACAGGTAAGCAGAATCCTAACTTACACACTTATAATATAGTGTTTAGTCCTCCCACAGTTCTAAGAGGTAGGTATCATTTTTGTTTTTCAGGTGATATCATAGAAACTCAGAGAGGTGAAGTGGCTGGCCCAGGATCACTGAGCTAGGAAGTAACAGAGAGTGGATTTGAACCCAAGCCTATTTATACTCTTGATCATTATATCAGATGGCCGAATTGGACTAGACATCAAAGACTATTTTTCCAAACTGAAGAACTTTCATTTCTTGGTGGAATTTTCCTTCAGAATCAAACTTTATTTCTGATGGCTTGAGCCCTATTTGCATCTGGCATGAGGTTAGTTTTTCACTTTGTAAGAAATAACATTCTAATGGGTTTTTAAGGGCCCAGAAGACTTGTTAGCTGTTCCCTGGCTGCTGCAGGACAAACTCATTAAAAACATCTGAACAAAACCAACAGAACTTGAAGGGCAACAAGAAAATGAGGAAGACACTGTGTGCGTGGGGTTAGGGAATCTGTACCGTAAATCACAAATGTCAGAGGGCCCGCTCACCCAACTGGAGTTGGGACTCTGTCCAGGACATTGAACCTGCTTGCATTCCTGGAACCCATAGCTTGTGAATGGAGAATTGCAATCACATATTCATCATCCCAGAATTTCTTTCCATGAAACAATTTGGATGTCCAGGAATTTTCTCTTCATAGGGTTTTACCTCTGCAGAAGAGGGTTTGCTAAGCAAATGAAGGCAGCGAATAAAAGTAGAAGAGAAATGTTTAGTGAGCTAAAGAGAACAAATCATTCTGTGGCACCAGGAAAGTACCCAATTACAGTAAAATATTGTTTTCCCAGGGTTCTGTTGATTGGGACTTGCTATTAATTGGCTTCTGTAATATGAAGATAATCATACTGATGTTCCAGGTGGTGGTAAGACAGACTTGAGGTACCCATGTAGAGGTAACTTCGCACAGTGATGACCACAGAAGTAAAAATACATTGAGATACACTCTTCTTTTATGGAGCTCTAGGACCTAGGGCTTGCTATTATGTTCTCTCTTTCAGCCTCTGGGAAGCAATCCATAGGAGACACAGAGGTGATTTTAAAAATAAAGAACAGAGAAAAAGAAACCAAATCCTCAGCCTAAGACTGATGCCCTTAAGAACTCTGACACAGAGCAGAAAGCACTGGCCTCAGTAGCTGCAAATAATTTTGCAGGCTTTCCGGCTACCTTGTTTTTGGAAGCCTACCTGAGCAAATATCAAGAAGCAGCCCAGCATAGGTTCCTGGGTTTGAATCCTTGCTCTTCACTTACTTGGCTAAGTTGGTTAGATGTTTTCAAAATGGCGGTAGTAATTAATACCCATGGTTGGTGGCAGCGAGAATTCAATCAGATAATACGTGTAAAGTGTTAGAAGAATATTCAACACAGAGTTAGGGGTCAATAACCTGTGATCAATTTAGTGATTAGAATTATCTGGGGCACCTGGGTGGCTCAGTGGGTTAAGCCTCTGCCTTCAGCTCAGGTCATGATCTCAGGGTCCTGGGATCGAGTCCGGATCGGGCTCTCTGCTCAGCAGGGAGCCTGCTTCCCCTTCTCTCTCTGCCTGCCTCTCTGCCTACTGGTGATTTCTCTCCCTGTCAAATAAATAAATAAAATCTTAAAAAAAAAAAAAAAAGAATTATCTGTGCATGGTCTGCCATGATTTTCTTCTTCTTCCTCCTTCAATGACAGCCCCATAATGTTTTACTGATTGCTCCCATTCTCATGTGTTAGTAGCAGATCAGGCTTCATAGGAAAATCAGGAGTCCAGCATAGAGACAGACCAAGGGAGGCCCTGATAAAAAGGTCTGGTAGGCTTTTATTCAAGTATCAGAGCTTAAAATTAGGAGCCAGGGCAATAGGGGTTTAAATCCTGGCTGGCTCTCTGACCTTAAGCAAGCTCTCAGGACCTCAGAATGTACGTGTATATCTATGCGTGCCTGTGAACTTTGTCTGATTAAAAAGTGTAAATAAAATAACTCTTCCTATTGTGAATTTTAAACTTTGTAACTAATGACCTGCTTATTGCCAAGACTGTTCTGAACTGATAGACATGTTAGTTAGAGGAACGGCCCATGGAATTTAATTTGGAGGACCCCAGCATAAGAAACCATCCCAAACTTTAGTGTCTTTAAACAATACCGATTTGCTTAGCTGATGACTCTCAGGGTTGCCCATTTGGTTTAGGCTCAGCTGGGCAGTTCTTCTGTCAATGGCAAATGGGTTCACTCACCTACCCACAGTTAACTGCCAGCCAGCTAGGTGACTCTTCTTCTGGAAACTAGCTGGCAACTGATCGGGGTGATAGAGGCAATAGGGCTGCATGTCTCTCATCGTCCAGCAGGCCAGCCCAGGATTGATTACATGGCAGTAGTGGTGGGGTGCAAAGGAAGCCAGAGAGGGTTAGGTCTCAATAATAAGCACTTTCCAAATTGTGCCACAATGACCAAAGCAAATCTTACAGCCAAACCCAGAGTAAGTATGTGGGGGAACTCCCCAAAGGCATGGATGTGAACCCATTAGGAGCCATTATTGCAACAATGGACTACCTGCATCACAGAACCTTTTCTGGGAGAGGTGGTTCTAATTTCTTTGTACACATGAGGCCAGAGTGACTTTCCTCTGAATCTTAAGGAGAAATCATTCAGTCCAGCAGTTTGGAGAGGCAGTTAGTACATGCCAACTCCAGCAGTCCCAGAGATCTAGAAAACACTCCCTGAAGGCTGATTGCTATTGTTCTGGTGGAAATGATAGGAAGCTTTTGAAACCGAAAATGAGCTCAGAGAACCCGAGATGATTGTTCAGAAGGAACAGGTACAGAGGGTTAGAGGACGATGATCAGGGCCCTGGTCCCTTGAATCCTGTGGTGCTCCCAGGAGTCCTGAGCAGACTGAAGGACCCTGAACGGCGGACACCTCCAGGGGAGCTAAGAGAGAAGGAGTGCAGCCCCGTGTGTGCCCCATGTGTGTCAAGCCGGGACTGAGACTTTCTTGGAAGGGCTGCTCTTTGGAAGCACTGTGCCTTTCCAGCGCTGGCCAAGAGAGCATGCCACTGAGACCACACTGGGGATGTCGGCTCTTTTGCGGTGGTGCCCAAGGTAAGCATGAGATGCTGGAGTTAGTAGTCTCCCTGCTCTGTGCTCCCACATCACCTCCCGGTAGCCCTCTTGGGCAAGACCTAAGCCCACCCCATACAGGCTTTTTCTCACAGGGGCCAACAACTGGTCCCCAGAAAATACTCAAGAAATTCTTACCCCGGCAAACTGGGAGGGCAGGTCACACCCAGCAGTCCACCTCCTTCTCCTTCACTCCGAGGATGTGATGGATGTGACAACTCACCAGGTCTAGCCTGGCTCCATTTCAGGGCAAAGGCATGTCATAGCCAGGCCACCACACCACAGGGGACTTGTACAGGGCTCCTTGTGTGGTCTCCTGGAAGCCTTCTCCCTTGCTCTGGTTGTGGCTCTGCGTGGAAGAATGGGCTATCTGAGCAGGGGTGGGGCTTCAGGGAAGGACTGGGAAATTCTTTAAAAGAAGAGCCTTTTCTGCAGTTGTTTTAAAGCAATATGCTGATAAGGCAAGTCTTGGCCGTGTTGGAAAGAGATTAGGAGTAGCCAGATGATACAGCGTCAGATGGAAACAAAGGGACAGGTAGAGCAGGTGGGTCATCTTAGAATGCGCTCACTCTCTAAACAATCACCCGCATTGGCCCAGTGCTCCCTGGAGATCCACTAGCCTTGCCTAATGTTGAAGCCTGACTCTGCAGCCCAGAGCTATGGCTCAGGCCCTGAAGGAAGCCTTTCTCTCCAGAACACTTTGCCACTTTGGAGCCATTTCTGGTACAGAAGCAGTTTCAAGGAACCCACAAAAAAGATCTGGCACAAAGGAGGAAAGCGCTGGCATGCACAGTCTGGTTTGTCCTTCCCTATGTGCTAAGGGCTTTTGGTACAGAATTTCACTTAAAAAGAGGAACAACAACAACAACAACAAAAGTAATTCTGTGCCATCCTTGGTTCAGCTTGGTGTCTTTTTTTTTTTTTAAAGATTTAATTTATTTGACAGCAATCACAAGTAGGCAGAAAGGCAGGCAGAGAGAGAGGAAGGGAAGCAGGCTCCTCGCCGAGCAGAGAACGCGACGTGGAGCTCGATCCCAGGACCCTGGGATCAGACCCGAGCCAAAGGCAGAGGCTTTAACCCACTGAGCCACTCAGGTGCCCCTCAGCTTGGTGTCTTAGTTTAATTTTTTTTCTGCTCTCCCTGCATAGTTCTCTCTGCCCTGATTGCCCTTCTCCAGGATCTCCACATCTGCAGTCTCCATCTACTGCCCCCCAGTCAGAACCATTTCATCATACACTCATTCATTCTGTGCTATAGTTTCCTCATCTGTCAAATGGGCATAATAACAGTGCCTGCTCCATGAAGATGTTGCGGGGGTTCCTAAGAACACTGGAAAAGATGCTTAGTGTATAGAAAAAGCTCAAAAATAATAGTAATTAATAATTATTGTTGTTGTTACTGAGGGAAGTGACTTCTCCCCTTTGCTGTACTGTGAGATTTTGGAGGCGTGGCTGGGATGAGGTCTTACTCATCTCTGAACCCTAGAGGTCAGTACATGACCTTGATACCCAGCAGATGGTCAGGCTCAGTAGAGTATCTGTGGGATGTGCAGGTACAGGAGTGTCAGGGGCCAAAGCCAAGAGTGATCCTTGAGCCAACAAACACACTGCTCATTACCCCACCACCTTTCGGGGGCTCTTGTCACTGTTGCCCAAAGCCAGACAAATTGTCCCGGTGCTGGCTGCCAGGATCATCTCCTTCACCCAGCTGCCAAAAAGGATTCGCTACTGCTGTGTGGGTGGATGGCGTTGTCGAAGCTGCCTTTGGGACCCTGCCTCTTGCAGGGGCCAGTGCTGATGGAAGCCATGGTCCTGGCTAAGTGGGGGGTCCGTGCTGGCGCAACCCCAGCCCTGCCTCGGGCATCCATTCCAGCCAGGAGCTCGGCGCATTCGCCTCTTTACCTTGTCTCATAGGCTTCTCAGCACGGACAGTTCCTAATGGATGTCAGACTTGGAATTTCTTATCATGTTGTTTATATCTAATAAGTGACTCGCCCTGTTTTTTTAAAAGTCAGCTTTTAAAAATACTGTGTTTGAACATCTGTCAAGGGCTGGGGATTAGCTGAATAGGCACTGGATGCCAGGATATTATATTCTCTCTTATCCTTTATACTGTAATTATCTTGATCCTCAAACAACTCAGCACCAGTTACAACCACTTTCGCAGACTTGTTGTTGCTGCAAATTCAAAAAATTATTTTATTTGAATCTAAATTAAACTGATATGTAACAAGGTTTTTTTCCCCATGCTAAGTCTCAAAAAACAGTATCTGCAGATGATTAAAAAACAGTAAAACATGGACAATTTCAAAGTTTATTTCAAGAATAAACTCATGAAAATTCATCTAATTATGCAGCAGTGTACCAAAAATAATCTTTTCCAAACCTAAATTTGTTTAACAAAACACACAGTCAGCTAAGCCAAATGAAAGCAAACGTGTGTTTATGGCATAGTCACCCCCTCCCCCGGGTGCTCCGAGTGGGCAGGAAGGCTTGGTGGGGTTCGGAAGCCTGTTGGCGGCTGGTGTGTCCCGAACTGCGCCTGTCATCCTTTCTGGCGAGGGGACATGGGCATCGGCTCATCATGGAAGGGGCCCTGCACTGAGTGGTCTTAGTTCCTGGTCATGTGCACAGCTGGGGGTGGAGAACTTCGAGCATTTCGCTCTCAGGAACCTCTCAGGGGCAGAAGGCACCCCCAAAGTATCATGCAGGTGAGTGATGCTCAGTGGGGCCGTGTCTGCCCCTGAGTCACAGCCATAGAGGTAATAGCTCCCACGTATGGAGCGCTTGCTCTGGGTGAGCTATTTATCTGAGGGCCTTACGTTCATTTTGTCTGCTGAGCCACAGAGCAAAACTGGGAGTGGGACCCCACTTTATAGACGCAGAAGCTGAGGTTCAGAGGCGAAGAGCCTTCCTAAGATCGCACGAGTCACTGGCCGAACTGAGATGGACTCCGCCTGTCTCCCGGAGCCGTGTTCTCCTCTGCTCCATCATACTATATTGGCTTGTCCTGGGCCAGCTTCCTTGGTGGGGAATGCACGGGAACCTAGCTTCCCCAACCCAAATAGTTCCTTGTTCCTCTCTGCATCTCAATGTGCTCATCTAAGGAATGGAGACTGCAAGCCTTAGGACATAGCAAAAAGTTAAAGAGCCATAAAAGATGATTATTCCATTAGACTGTACACTTTCAGAGAGCAGGAAGGAATATCTATTTTATTCTTAATAGCATCCCTGGTACCTTCCAGATAGTGGCTCTTAGATTGTTGGCTGCATAATAGTCACTGGTGCATGGGAAGTGGAAGAATGAGAGAAGTGTCCTTCCTATAAATTGTCTGCAGTGTATGTGGGAAGAGAAGACTAATTCGTGTGAGCAGAGGAGAGACCCACTCTACTGAACACACCCTTAAGGGTAAGGGCATGAATATGGGTTACCTAGCAGGTGACTCATTAATAAGGTCATATTGGAACTGTCCCTTGCCAAGCATTAGACATTGGTTTCTGGACCCACTGCCCTAATTTCCTAGCTGTGTGGCCCAGGCAAGTTTTTGAACCTCTCTGAGTTTCTGTTGGGGAGGAGCCATATCGATCTCACTCTGCCTTTCTCCTTTTATGGGTGTGGGGATCCCCTGAGATACAGAAAGCATTGTCATATGCTGTAGGAAAGGTCATGGCCATCATTTGTGACAGTGAGAACAGGCAGATGAAGTTGAGCTCCGTGGAGGAAATGGTTAGTTCTTTGAACCATGAAGGAGGCGCCACATTTCGTGATGGACTGGGATGGATTCCAGGAGAAGAACTAAAATCAAGGATCTATATCAGATTCAAATCCTATGTTTCCAGAAGCCTATAGCATCCACATGGCTTCTCACTCAATCACTTGCCTCCCAGAAGTAATATCAGACACTCACTAAATATTTTTAAAATTTACCTCCTTTGCTTTAAAATTTAGTTCATTTCATTGCAATGAAAGAATTGGATTGAATTAAAGGGAAGAGGTTTGAAACGTCATTAAAACCCACCCACCCCCAAACACAAATAAAATAAAATCACCAAATCAACTGCCTCTACCCAGTTCTGTGGTCTGTCCCACCACTACAGCTTTTCCTTAACTGAGGCAGAGAATGTGAGAGAAGGGCCTGGCCACCAGAAAGGACTGCAGAGGAAGATGGGTTTGAACAGCCAGGAGGAAGGAATCTGGGATTTCCAGGAAATAGGAAGACCCACATCCCTCCAACTTCAAACATGCTTTCCAAAACTGGCTTAAAAAGTGAAGGTTTTGAGAGGCGCCTGCGTGGCTCAGTGGGTTAAGGCCTCTGCCTTTGGCTCAGGTCATGATCCTGGGGTCCCGGGATCGAGCCCCACATCGGGATCTCTGCTCAGCGGGGAGCCTGCTTCCCTTCCTCTCTCTCTGCCTCTCTGCCTCTCTGCCTACTTGTGGTCTCTGTCTGTCAAATAAGTAAATAAAATCTTAAAAAAGAAAAAGTGAAGGTTTTCATCTCAGCATTCAACTACCAACTCAGGGAGGATTTTCCATCCCTGCTATGTGCCTGGCAAAGGGCTTACACTTGAATCTCTGGGCTTTTCTTACTTTCTTATCTCTTTTCCCCTAGGCAAGTCCCTTAAATGCTCTGATCCTCAGTTTATCTGTAAAACTGACATCATTTTATGTGACTTCCAGAGTCAGACAATTGAATTAGACTAAAATGCTCAGCACACTATGTGACATATAGTGATTACTTTAAAAGAAAGAGTAGCTGAAGAATTAAAGGAAGGAAGGAAGGAAGGGAGGAAGGAAGGAAGGAAGAGAGATCTCTGCATCTAATAGTGGGATAAGCCACAGAAAGAACTAATTATAGCTAGAAGTTGGAAGTAAGGTATGCAGGTGCAAAACACAGTCTGGATTATGCTACTCACTTCCCAAATACCTTCCATGCCTGCCATCCTGCTCCAAATGAGCCCAAACTCCTGAGGTTCTGGCCACTCTCCAGACCCACCTGTCACAGCGACCCTGCTCCCACTCTGTGGCCTCCTCTTCTACCACATATGGGTTTGCTTGGTTGGTTCTTTTTTTTTTTTTTCTTTTAAAGATTTTATTTATTTATTTGGCGATGGGCACAAGCAGGGGGAGCTGCAGAGGGAGAGGGAGAAGCAGGGAGCCTGATGCAGAGCTTGATGCGGGGCCCTGGGATCATGACCTGAGCCCAAGGCAGCTGCTTAACTGACTGAGCCACCCAGGCACCTCAACTTGGTTGTTTCTTGAAGAGGCTGTGTTCTTTCAGGCATCTGCACCCCTCTCTGTCCAGGATGCTCCTTCTACTTGGAAAAGCCCCAGTAATTCAGCAAGACTCAGCTGAATGACAGTCCTTCTAGGAGACCTCTTGGCCTTATCCTCCCTTTCGGGTGGAATTCTGTTCCCTCCTCTTGTCCCCGCAGCATTTGGACAGTTGATGCAAAGTTCATTTTGTGACCAATTCTCCAATAGACCATGAACTTCTTGAGTTAGGAGCCTGACCCTTCATGGATCCCAGTCAGAGGGATCAAGCCCAGTGTCTGCCATGGGGGCCTTTGGTAATGGAGGGATTAGAGAGAGGGAAGCCCACAGGCAGGAAGGGATCAGGAAATTCTGGACAGTGGTCCGCCAAGGTGGGGTTGAGTCCAGAGAAGTGCTACAAAGACTCTTCTGGAGAAATTCTGAAAATAAAACAAAATAAAATACACATATATTTCTATCCTCCTGAGATTGTCTGTGTGTGGACCCAGGCAAAGATGGATTTACCTGGAAGCCGATGAAGCTTATACTTCAGGATCCTACGCACCCATTCCAGCACCCAGAGAAGAGCTCCAGCATTTCTTATCGATAGTTTTATATATATATTTAAAAGGGCCCACTGCATGGGATGAGCTCAGGCCCCGCAAAACCTGGACCACCTCTGGCCCCAGGATCTGGAGTTTTAATAAGCTTGCCAAGTAATTCTGATACACAGATAGGGCTAGAGATCACTTGCTACTCAATGCAATTTACAGACCAGGAGCATCAGCATCATGGGCGAATGTCTTAGCAATTCAGAATCTCAGGATCCTCCTTCAGACTTACTATATCTGAGTTTGCATTCTCACAAACTCTCTGGGCTGATTCATATGAAAAAAAAAATCACATCCAAAATAAAGTTCATGAAGTGTGGCCCTCCGAGTTTCTCTGAGAGAAAAAGAATTTGCAGCTGTTAGATCAAGGAGGACTTCTTGGAGGAGGTGATCTCTTAGCTGGGCCTAAGAAGGCAGGGTTTGGGTGTGAAGTATATTCCAGCAGAGGGAGCAGTAGACTCCCAGAGATGGGAAGGATGGGGATGTGTACAAGCAGTCCAGGCTTTTGGCTGGAATTAGACAAGAGCAGCCCCAGGTAAGATGTCTGGAGTGGGAATGAGAGAGGCAGGCAGGCTGTGAAGGCGCTCGTGTGCTGGGTTAAGGCCTCTGGATTCTACTAGGTAGGAATGAGGAGGCTTGCAGTTTTGTTCCAAAAGATATGAGAAATCAAACTGCAAAAGCAAAACTTTTTCCCTGGGAGAGAGAAGAGGCTACCAAGAGATTCATGCAAGCTCAGGCAGAGCACATTTATACCCCAGCCTTTCCTGGGAAGGGGTGGGAGGGGAAGGGGGAAGGGGCAGGAAGCCTTTGAAGAGAGGGCTGAGAGAAATTACTGGAGGTCTTGGTATTGGTTCCCACCCTGAGAATCTCCATTTGGCTCTCACCCAGGGAACTCCATGACTATTGGCTGATGGAGGTTAGAAGAGGAGAAGGAGCTGGTGTCCTCCAGGTTGAGCCCTGTGAATTCCCCATCATTCCCCACTCCCTCCAGGCTCCACCTCTGCAGTTTCCTCTAGTTCACTCCTTCCTGTGGCTCCAAAAGAACCTCTTGCAGAGCTGTTAGGAAGGTTAAAGAGGATAATATGGCTCAGGACCAGGAACATATTAGGACCTGAACAAGTACATACAATCCTTTGAACCTTGGCATCAGAGCTCATGGTTCATGCATTTTTCTACCCTAAACCTGGTTCAGATGCTAATACATAGTGGATTTTCAATGAATGCTTGATGGAAAAGATGGTCAAAATACGAGCTCACGGGAAACTCATTGTCTTTTGGTCTCCGAGCAGCTTTTGTTAGGGGCTGTATACTATACACACTTTAAGCATGCACACCAGTAACAATTTAGTGAGCATTTACTATATGCCAGTGGCTGCACTAAGCATTTTACCTACAGCATTTCCTATCACTAAATGAAATGCTGTAAGTAAAGTGCTTAGTGTAGCCACTGACACAGTAAATGCTCACTAAATAGTAAAATGCTTGTGCAGATGGAGAAAGGGGGACTCAGAGAGGCTCAAAGTCCCACCGCTATGAAGAGGCAGAGCTGGAGACAGAACTGAGCACCAGTGGGAGATCAAAGCAGTCTTCAACTGCAAAGCCTCTTTCTGGTTGACACAGGTAAAACAGGTTCCACCCAGAAATGCACGGTTGGTTTCTCCCCACCCCCACCCCACCTTTCTCAAATGTTAGGGAGAGTCAACGTCACGTGTCACACTGATGGAATGTGTACACTCACAGTGTCAGAGAAAACACGGAGACAATGTTAGGGATGATCTAGTTCAATGCTGTTGTCTTACAGATGCTACAATGGAGGTCCAGAGAGATTGCCTGATTTGCTCAAAGTAACACAGCAGGAAAGTGTAAGGGCTGGCCGCCATGTTGGATTTTCGAGTCTTCTAATATGGCTCTTACATGAAGATAAAAACAAGCATTCAAAGAAACAGGTATCTTTCTCACTCTACCCTCATTTCTTCACATTCTTCTCCCTGTACCAGCTATCCCCTTCTCTTTTCTTTTACTTTATTCATCTCTTTATTGGGTCAGCAAATATTGACTGAGGCGCTCGTGTAAGTGTTTTATGTGTACTGGTTTTCTTAAACCACACAGAAACCTTGTGAAGGAGTCACTCGTATTATCCCCATTTTACGGATGAGGCATTTGTGGCACAGAGAGCTTAAGGAAATTGTCTAAGGTCAGAGAGCTGGAAGGGCCTATGGACCTAGGAGGACCTATGGAGGTATCTGTGTTGAAACGTCCCCCAGTTGCTTGATGGCCACTAGAAGGGAAGTGAATGCCAACAGTAGGAACAAAAATTGTTCTTGTGAGACTTTCACGTTTTTCACCTTAGTTGTTTTCTGGAGGACAATCCTCACATGGTTTGCCAGGGACCATCAGCCCCAGGGCACGAAGTGGGGGCTGCCCCACAGAGCAGCCCGGAGGGGGGAGGGTCACGTGACTGAGAGCCACAAGAGCTGGGATTTAGCTATGTCTCTGCCACTCACTAGCTGTGACATGGGATGAGTCAATTCACTCTAATTTTCCTCATCTGGAAGATGGGAACAATAGTCAATTCTATCCTATCATACTTCAGAGAATTAAACTGAGCTGAAAGTAGTTTATAATATCAAAAGGCAAAACCAAAGAGAAATTGAAGAGCCATCAACCTTCCTCTGCCTATTTCTAGTAGCTGTTTCTTAAAAAAGGAAGAAGGAAACTGTGATGGGGACTGAGTTTAGGATGAAGAACCCCAAAAGGAAGAAAGGCTCAAAAGATGAGCTCTCTGTGGGTAAGAATAAGGGGACGGATTATTTTGGAAGAACCAGAATAGGCCCCAGAGATTAGTTATTTGTTTCTGGTTAAACGGATGGTTGTAGTCGTTTAGTCATTCAAAGGATGTTTATTTATTTATTTACTTTTAAAGAGTTTATTTATTTATTTGTAGAGAGCACGCAAGCACAGGCAGACAGAGAGGCAGGCAGAGGCAGAGGGAGAAGCAGGCTCCGTGCCGAGCAAGGAGCCCGATGTGGGACTCCATCCCAGGACGCTGGGATCATGACCTGAGCCGAAGGCAGCCGCTTAACCAACTGAGCCACCCAGGCATCCCTCAAAGGATGTTTATTGAGTGTCTCCCATACGGCAGGCATAGTGCTGGACACTGGGGTACAGCGGTTTATGGAACAGAGGTAGCCCAGAGCCTCATGAAGCTTACAGTCTATGGAGAATCAGACAGGGAATAAACACCTACAGCATTTAAATGCATTATGATCAGCTGTGACATGTGCTATGAGGCCAAGGGAAAGAATAATTTTCTATCAGAGAGGAAAAACAGTTTTGACACACTGGAGGACTCAATGTCCTATTTTCCCTATCTCCTCCCCTCCCAAAACCCACCCTTCCCAGAACCATTGCCTGCTGGCCATCAACTGCTATTCAAAACATCAGAGGCCTCTGCTCTGACAGGTTTGTTTGTATTAGCTTGATTCAATGAGTATCTTACTTCATTGCGGCTGCTATAACAAAATACTGAAATGGGGCAGGTGGGGGTGGGCTTTTCGGCAACAGACATTTAGTTCTGGCATTTCTGGAGGCTGGCAAGTCTGAGATCATAGTGCCCCTGGCGGATTCAGTGTCTGTGGGGACCCATGTCCTCACTGATGGCAGTCTCTGCACTGTAAACGTGAATGCCCAAAGGGGCAAGGACTGTCTTTTATGAGGACACTGATCCCATTCATGAGGGCTCCACCCCTGGGGACCCAATCACCTCCTGAAGGTGCCATCACCTTGGAGGTTAGAATGTCAATGTGCAAACCTGGGGGTAGGGGGGTGGGGCACAAACATCAGCCCAGGACAATGAGCAATCTTTTGAATGCCTAAGAAAATCTGTACACATCTCTCCGAGTGTCAGGCGGCTTGTACAGTAGGTCTTGACTCAGCCCTCTTTGACGGGCTTCCTGCATATCATCGTTAGTCCCACTTTACAATTAAAAAAAAAATGTTCACAACAATACAGTGACTTGTCTAAGATGACACAACCAGTGAGGCCTCCCTAGAGCTCAGAATTCTGTGCCCTAAGTGAGGGTGACATAAGGGATCCAGAGAATACAGAGACGGCTGAGGGCTGGCGGGCGGGACTCAGAATGAGGTCGGACTTCCAGGGCACGCAAAGTTCTAAGCCTCAGGAGCTAGAACAGGGACAGCAGTCCTCTGGAACACCCACACCCAGTCCAGTCTGAGTGGCCAGAGACTGGCCCTTAAACCCAGAAGCAGGATTTTCAGAGCTCTGGAGGGAGCTATGGTCAGGTCAAGTCCCAGGTGGGGAACAATGAGCTTGCCCTGGTATTTCTGTCCCCAGAAAGGCAGGGCCCCCGTCACAGTCAATCCCATGTGAGTGCACGCCAGAGGACCAGGGGTGCGGGCCGCCTCGCTGGGTTGCTCCCCCACAACTGCCACGCGGTACCCAGAACAAAGGGAGAACCGGGTTCCAGGCAGAGGGACCTGGGCCGGTCCTGGGGTCGCCCTCCCCTTGGCAGCTTCGGAGGCCAGCCGGGCCCGGCCCTGCAGTTCCCAGCCGAGGACAGTAGGTGGCAGTGGATCGTGAGAAATCTCGGTCGTTGCCCGGCCGGGCGCCGAGACCCAGCCTGGAGAAAAACCTGGCTGGGCTTCGGCCGCGGCGCCGAGAGAAACGCGCCCCGGGGTGGGGCGCGGGGGCCGCCCCGGGCCCGCGGCTTCGGCCGGCCGGAGCCCGAGCCGAGGTCAGCGAGGACTTGGGAGGCTGCGCCGGACCAGGACCTGAAGGGCTCCCTCGGGCTCCTGGCCCCCATGTGGCTGCGCGGTCATGCGGCGCCCTCGGGGACCCTGGGCACCCAGGGGAGAGCCCTGCCCACGGCCTCCTTAGCCAGAACGAGTGCCCGGCGTGGAAATTTACTTCCTGAGCTAATAGCTTTTTCTTTTTCTTTTCTTTTTTTAAACTGCAGAAGAAACCGCCGTGCAGAGAGGTCAAGGGGTTTGGCTGTGGCCGCCGCGCGCGCCTGCGATCCGGCAGGATTCGAACCCAGGCGCGTGTGCCCAGAGCCCGTGCTTCCCGCGCCCACCCGGCGTCCCGCTCGAGGGGCGCCCGGCTCTCCTGCCGGCCGCCTCTCTGCGCGTCCAGGGGCTCCGCTCAGCGGTGCTGTGGCCCCGGACTGGTTTTGCCTGGGCTCGGGGGCAGTGTCCTGGGAGGGGAGTGGCCGCGGTGACCTTTCGTTCGCCCCCAAGCCCTGACTGGAGGCCTCCCCAGGCCTGGGGGCCTGGCCGGGGCCGCCTGGGCTCCTGAGTCGGACTGGCTCTCCGAAGCGCTTTTCCTCTGGGCAATCACTGAGCTTTACAACTACCCCGTGAGGGGGGCAGAGAAGAGGTGTTTACACTTACAAGAGGGAAAACTCGGGCTTCTAAAAGGTGATCCCCCTAAGGGTGCAAAGCTAGGGCGTGGCCAAGCCAGGTTTTCAAACCCCAGTCTTCCCAGATGCCCCCCACCCCAGACAAGGCCGGGTAGGGGGCGGGGGTGCCTCAGGGCCTCTTTCCCTCCCACCGCAGGCAGGGAGCAGCGGACAAATTAATTCACGCTATCTTTACATTATGTATAATGCTGCATGATTTTATTTTGCTTCATTCCCGAAATCTTTTACAGTAATTAGTAGCCGAGTAAAATATAAAAATCAATGCAATATAACACTTTAATGGTAATAATACACCATCCTGTCTAATTAATAAAATCTGTTGTTTCCAAGCTCGATTATTTATTTGACAAATTGATAGCACGCATCCTGTTCATACCCTCTTTCCCGGCGCACATCCTTTCAGTTTATTGAATAAAATTGTAGCAGGAAAATAAACAGATTGTCTTCTGACCTGACAAGCAAGTGAGAAATAAACCCCTCACTCATACATCTCTAATTGTTCTCAACAATATTCTCTAACACATGTCCAGATTGGTTAGAAATGAATCTCGATTTCTTCCTCCTTAAAAAAAAAATGTTTCTCCTTATTTTAGGGAAAAGAAACACAGCTTTCCCTTCCCTCTGGGCAGTGTTTGTGTCCCGGCAGTTTAGGGAAATGAATTTTGTAACTGCGCTCAGGGATGTTGATGGCTCTGGGAAGAGGAGGTCCTCTGGCGGCTCAGAGCTGCCCCCCAGGGAACACTGAACCCCTGTCAGAGGCAGCAGGAGCAGGTCAGGAAGAGAGCAGGGAGGAGGCAGGCAGGAGGGTTGTCACCGGAGTTGGTAAACCGGGACCCAGAGAAGGATTTGGGCCAGATCCTCAGGTCCGGGGATGTTTGTGGGTAGGGGGTGGGGTAAGGAACAGTGTGCAGGTTGTTCACGGTTGGAACTTTGGATGAAACACTGATCTAATTACAAACTCGAATATGTGTTATTTTATGTAACACAGGGACGTTTCAGATGCTAAGTGTGAAAATATGAAAGCATTTTAAGCTATAAATAGGGCCTCCAAGGGAGAGGCAGAGATACTGAGACAGAGACAGAGAGATACACAGAGAAAGAGCAAGACAGAAAGAAAGAAAAAAGAGGGAGACTCACCATCTGCAGGTTATTTTGCAGCATTTTTCTCTGAAAGAAAAATTGTGATGTGATCTGTGTTTGGGGAAAAGCTGTGCTATCCTTAGCTTTCAAGCTACATTTACTGTAATAAAAAAGGAAAAAATGTCCAAGTGCACGCAGGTGAAGGAAGCCACCCGCTCGTGGAGACTGGCCTCAGTACACGCACAGAGACATACACACTAAACACACCCACACACACACACACAGTCCCTTCTGATGAAAAGTTCTATGACTCCATGTGCACTAGGTCCAACATGCACACATGCGTGTGCGCACACACACACACTCATAGCTGCCACAATGACGTACCACAAAGGCACACATACCCTGATGAGCCCAGGTCATTACATGGAGGCGCTTGTGCTGTACCGCGTCGCTGAGACTCTGAGCCACCACAGTAAACACTACCTTCCCTTGAAGTTTCAATATTCAGATCTTATTAAAACTCCCCCCCATCTTTTCCTCTGATGCGCCTCCCACTCCACCACCATTAGTGCTAATGCATTATTTTAATAATAAGAAGAAGACTTTAGATAAGATTTGCCTGAAAGCAATTCCTACCATCTCTGGGAGCCCATCAAGCAGGTGGTCTCTTCAAGCTTTTCGCCAACACACAAGTATACAGAAAGTGATCAATAAGTGTAGCTGGATTACTTTACCTTTTATAAAGTGTTCCCTGTGAATTGTTTTAGGGTAAGTGCTCCACACCCAATTTAAAGATAAGGAAATAGGTAATTTCTTTCCAAGAGAAAACAGTTGGAATATTCATTGAAAAATAATTTTTACTGAAAACTTTACATGGGTCAGAGACTATCTAAATGCTTTTTAGGCATTATTTCATTTAATCCTCACGATAACTCTGAGATGGGTCCAATTATGATCTTCAAAAGGTTAGGGTAATTTGCCCCAAATTATATAGCTAATACATGGTAGGGCTTGGAGTTAAACCATCTTCTGCCTGCACTAGCAATTCTTCAAAGCTATGTTATTGTCTCAGTTCTGACAGTCACTGGCTGAGTGACTTTGAACTAGGAACATATTTGAGACTCAGTTTCCTCAACTATAAAATGATGCAAAGTCTCACTTTATGGGACTGATATAAAGGTTAAAGGGGAGTTAGTATAAAATAACGTGCTCTGCAGGGTGTTAGGCATGCATTAGGAGTTTAATAAAGTCCATTTTTCCCTTCAATTTTCCCTTTGTCCTTGTGTGAGTCACTCCACCAGAAGTCGCTGGAAAGAGAACTCAGTAGGCTGGGGCTGCACCTAGTGGCAGCTCAGAGTTCCAAGCCTTCGTTTTAACATTTGCAACATAGGGGAATAACAGCTTTTTGTGAAGACAAAATGAGGTAAAGCTTAAGAGGTCAGCATAGTGCCTGGCATACAATTGGCACTAAATAATCATTTGTGGAAGGAAAGAAGGGAGGGAGGAAAGGTCCTGGTGAATGGTGCCTAGGTGCTCCAAATGAACCTGTGCCCCAGCAGCTGTCAGGGCCTGGGACAGATCCCACCCTGGCTCCAGGCAAGAAGGTTCCAGTGGGTGGTGAATGTCCTGTGGACCTGCTCAGTGCCATCGATCAATATGTTTTATGATGGGTCTAATTAAGCTCTCTAACGAGAGATCACGAGATGACAATTTATCCCAGAGCCATCACTCATTAAAATGCTATTTCAGGAGATGACATCGTTCCAGCCTTAATTGGAGGAGTTCGCGTGACTGGAATCTCTTGGGAGCAGAGATGTCCCTTGTCACTCCTCACCTCTGTGGCGAGGGGCTCAGAGGGGCCCTGAGAGGCACAGGAATTCCTCTGGGGTTGCAACAGTCCAGGGCTGCACTTCCTTTGCTTAGGGTGGCCCCCTCCAGCAGGTGAGGCACGGGTCTCTAACCGGGGAGTGAGGGGCCAGCAGCCTGCAGCTGGGCGGAGGCCTGCATCCAGAACCTGAAGACGGGAACTCTCGTCAGCTCCACCAATGGCTGGGGAGGTGACTATCCTGTCCGAGCCTCAGTTTCCTCATCTGTAAAGAAGCCATGGTGGTGCCTTCCCTGCCCACCTCACTGAGTTATTTGAAAGGTGGAAGGAGGTTGTAGAGAGGCTCATGGAACAGAGTAGTGGAAAGAGCACAGGGGTTGAAGTGAAAGTCTCAGATCTCTGTTCTATGACCCACTCGCTGTGTGACTCTAGACAAGTTACTCAGCATCTCTGAGACTTGCTAAGGAATCAATAACAGTGCCTACTTCAACAGGTTGTGGGGAAGATTTTAGGAATTCTATATTCAGTTTGGTTTCTGAGGATCCCAGGGGCACAGCAATGAAGAGCCATGGCAGTATTCCGAGAGATCCTGTCCTACATTAGTGTCTACAGAGTAATATCTACACCAAGGACAAACGAGCCATCTGAAGAGGACCTGATCCAGCCATGTGGGCTCTATCCTAGAAGACACAGGGAGGAGGTGGCATTTTAGCTAGACCTGGAATAGGAGACCGAGGGAGGGCAGAAGAAGCAAAGGGCTTTGGGTCAGAGAAAGCTGGTGTGTTCAGAACATAGTGAGCAGAGAGAAGTTCATGGGTGTATAAAGGGAATGCCATAATGAGAGAGGGAAAGCAGGCTAGAGGGGCAAGCAGAGGGCAGGTCTTTTAAGGTCCCCGAATGTCATGCAAGGTGTTTGGACTTGATCATGAAGGGCATGGAAACCTCGCTGAGGATGAGTTTAATAAATACTACTAGAGAGCACAAACCCTGGAGAAGGAAGGCAGGTTCAGGTGCTTCTGCCATCAAAGGGGGCTCGGAGCCTGCCATGTGAACCTCACGTGTCCACAAAGCCCAGGAAGCCCAGGGCCCCCGTGTGCGACGGGGCCACAAGCTTCCAGGGAGCACATAAGGAGACAGCAGCAACTGTGAAGATGCCTTGAATTTGGAACTACTTTTCTCCTAGAGAAGGAGGCTAGGAGCGGAAGCCTACACTTGCTGAGGTGCTGTCATGCATCAGGGACGTGGCATTGAATTCTGGGAACACTCTCAATTAGGTGCCATGGTCCCATTTTACCAAATGATGCATTTGAGTCTCAGAAAGGGACAGTGGCTTCTCCAAGGTTTCCGGCTACTGCGAACAGAATTAGGATTCAATCTGTGGTCAGCTGGTCAACCAACCCATGGCTGTGCTTCACCCCCTGCATGTCCTCTGACCAAAAGTTGTCACATCTCTGACCTCCAACCTGCACTGGCTTGAGGTACGGGTGATTTATCTCTACTTTTCAGAGGAGGAGGCCGAGATACAGAGAATTCTCTGAGAAGCATCTGGCACATGGACACCTTACGTCAGATAACCTTCTGATAGAAAACAGAGGCAACTCTGACATGAGAGCTAGGGTGCCGGCGAACATGTTTTTCTGGAACTCTGGGATAGCGTTGATGGCCTGATTCCAATCTGTTTGTCCAGAAGCCATTTGACGTTCCTGACTTCAAGAGCCTCGGTGACCAATCCTGGCTCTTTGATTTCTTGAAGGGATAGAGCTAGGGAGTGGAGACATTTTCCTATTATATAATAAAATCATTCCCTTAACCGAAAAGGTGGGTTTTTCTTTTCAGGAAAAAAAAAAAAAAAAGTGGAGAAAAACATTGTTAAAGATGTTTGAAGAAAGAATGCCCCCCCCAAGTGTGAAATTGTTCAAAAAGGATTTGTAATAGGATTCCAAATGTTCATGACCACCACTACTTAAACTGTTTAAAAAGTTGCAATTAGTACCAAAAGGCTTGGATGAAGAAAACATCATATCACAGGCATATTTATAAAACAACTTCCATCAGCCAAAGGAAAAATGGACAGAACTCTATTACAAGCTTTTTATATTTGAAGAGCAATTTCTAATAATATATCTAGAAGCCATTTCTGAAATTGACTTAGTGTGCATGATCTGGGATTAATGTTTCCTGCAAAATCACATGCTCGTTTGAACGTAAACAGTTTGCACTGCTGTTCCACCTCCTGGTTCAGAAGAATGCACCTCCAATGTGTAAAATGATCTATCAAAATTAATTGTGAATGTCCTAATCCAATCAAGTCCACCTCATTAGGCAAACATTTAAATTATTAAGTTAAATAGTGGGGTATTTCAATATAATCTTGTTATGCTATTTTTATGGCAATACAAATGCTGTCCACAGATGGGCTCAGCTTCCCAGCATCGTCCCTATTGTTGATGTACTTACCGCCTCCGTCGCTGGCTTTCACACATGTGTGACATCGTCCACAGCCACTCACTCTCTCACTCCTTCGTAACTACTCAGGGAGCAACTACTATGGGCCAGTATTTGAAAGCTGGACAAGACCTTCAGGATTATCTAGTCACCACTTTTTTTTACAGATGCAGGAACCTAAGTTCTGAGAGGTTGGGTGCTTTTCCGTGGATCACACAGCAAATTTGTCACAGAGCTGCCTGAAATCTGCAGGAAAACCCTGGCATCCTGACTCTGATCCACCTTTCTGCTCTCTTCACGCTACTGTGTTGGTTTCTCCATCCATCTCCTTTCTATTTTGACTCACATAGAAATATAGGCATAGAACAGATCAGGTCCATGCTGGACATATGCTAAACGACTTTTTTAAACTTCCCCATTATAATGAAAGATGTATCTCCAATCTGGTTGCTCTTCACCGAACTTTAAATAGCTTGTTCTTTTTTTTTTTTTAATTTTTGAGGAATCCCCACACTGTTTTCCAAAGTGGCTGCACCAAACTGCATTCCCACCAACAGGGTACCCCAATGTTCATAGCAGCAATGTCCACAATTGCCAAACTGTGGAAAAAGTCAAAATGTCCTTCAACAGACGAGTGGATAAAGAAGATGTGGTCCATATATACAATGGAGTATTATGCCTCCATCAGAAAGGATGAATACCCAACTTTTGTATCAACATGGACGGGACTGGAAGAGATTATGCTGAGTGAAATAAGTCAAACAGAGAGTCAAGCATCATATGGTTTCACTTACTTGTGGAGCATAAGGAATAGATGGAGAACATTAGGAGAAGGAAAGGAAAAGTGAATTGGGCGGAGGGGGAGAGGAACCATGAGAGACTGTGGACTTTGAGAAACAAAGTGAGGGTTTTGGAGGGGAGGGGGTTGGGGGGATGGGCGAGCCTGGTGCTGGGTACTAAGGAGGGCACGTACTGCATGGAGCACTGGGTGTGGTGCATAAACAATGAATCTTGGAACACTGAAAAAATAAAAAATAAAAATAAATAATGAAGATTAAAAACAAACAAACAAATAGTTCGTTCTTTCCAAATTCCTCCAGCCAGTGAACATCTATTCCTCATTTGCTGTTTCCTTGAAGTCCCACCCAACAAAGACATGTTTGGAAGAAATAAGATCTGGGTGTCCCAGACTCTAGCCCCCTAAATTAGTCTCCGGGTGTGTGTATGTAGTGGGGACTCGCTGTCACAATGGGCCGGGCACCCCACTGGGACTCTCTCTGGAGCCAGAGAGGAGGCTTCTGTCCTTGCCAGAGCCCCCACTCCATGCTCCTCTAGGGGGTTGTGTCCCTGGTGTCTGAAGATGCAGATTTCCCCTCAACTCAGAAGGCCCCTCTGAGGGACCTGTAGACCCCACCCTGCTCTTGGCCGTGAAGTGAAAGGAAGAACTTCCCATGCCCCTTTTAGTGTTTGGCTCAAATGTGGGTGTGCTTTTCTTTTCTTTAAACCTGGGGCGTGACTGAGACAGGGCGAGAACTCTCAGTCATTCCCAAGGGGAAGTAAAAGCAGGGCCACAGAGTTGGATATCCAGATGAGCTGGTCCTCTGATCCAGGCTGCTCCGCCTCATTCTGACTTCCATAAGCCCCAGGCACTTCTGCCTTCAAGGGCTCCCTCCTCCGAAAAAAAAACAAAAAACAAAAAAACTTAAAAAGAAAAAAAAATGAACACAAAATACTATTTTATCACTCCATTGATGTAAAGAAGAATACGTTAATATTACAAAATAAAACATTTTCTTCTACCGAAAAGTTCACATTTTTTTCTGATTTTAAAAGAAATAAAAGTGTTTTCATGAGCCTCTAAGTGTATTGTGGGCCCTGGGCACTGAGCCTACAATGGCCAATTGACACATGGGCCCTGCCTGGGTTTGTTGGGTGGGCCCCAACCATCAATCCCAACACTCTGAAAATATCTAGATTCTTTGGATCTGGACAATAAGGAAGAGCTTCCTCTCCTGTCCTCTTACTACCCATTTCTTATCTGGGGACAGATTAAAAATTATTGGCGTAAAAACATGCCCTTAATGCCACTCAAAGTCAGATTCTCCAAGTTTATCATTGGAAGGGGGATGACCTTTGTTCCTTGTTCTTGGCTTGATTCCTTTTGCCCCCATCACACTGAGCCACATTCTTCACATACTAAAACTTGGCGCAGTTAGGGTTAAAATGATCCGAAAGACCTTCCCAAGGGGAAAGTAAACACATAGCATACTGTAAATTCATGACACAAAAGGGCCCATGGGAATGGAAGATGTCAGTCGCTAAGACTCAGAGGAAGGATCTGGGGAGCCTAGGCTGTGGAAATTAGAAACTGACACAGTAGCAGGGGGGAGGGTAAGCTGGAGTAACTGCTTTAGAAAACTCTTTGGCAGTATCTACTAAAGTTGAATGGGATGTCTTAGGACCCAACATTTCTACTCAAAAGTAGTAGATGGAACCACATGACTTCGCTGATATTTGATTGTTTTTCATCTACAAAATGGCCACTTCATTTGCTTCAACCTAATACATACCTAACAGAAATTCGTACCCATGCTTATCAAAAGTCGTGTAGAAGGATGGTCTCATTATTATAATCAGACACGGGATACGGTGCCAAAGTCCACCTCCCACAGCAAGGACCAAAATGTCATGGTTTGTTCGTATCTAGAACAGGGCATGCGATGGAAACAAGTTCTAACTATACCCTCAACACATTGCCAACTGAAAGAAACCAGACACAAAAGTAGGTATTGTATGATTCCAGTTACATAAAATTCAAGCACAACCCCCCCCCCCATGTGTTAGAAGTCGGAAAGGAGTTACCCTACTCAAAGGAGACTAGGCATTGACTCAAAAGGCACACACGGGGCTCTTTCTTGGTCTGGGGACCAGTTTCATGGGAGCATGTGGACTTGGAGCAAATTTATGAAGTTGTAACTTATGAGTTGGATATTTTTCAGTTCATGTATTTTCCTTTCTTGAAAAGTTTGGTTTAGGGATGCCTGGATGGCTCAGTGGGTTAAGCCTCTGCCTTCAGCTCAGGTCATGATCTCGGGGACCTGGGATCGAGCCCCACATCGGGCTCTCTGCTCAATGGGGAACATGCTTCCCCCTCTTTTTCTGCCTGCCTCTCTGCCTACTTGTGATCTCTGTCTCTCTGTCAAATGAATAAATAAAATATTTTTTTTTTAAAGTTTGGTTTAAAAAAAAAAAACAAAAAACAAAGAACAAAACCCAGGGCCACAGAAGGATTCAGGCAGCTGTTAAGGCAGAGACAGCAGCAGCTGGCTCCAGGAGGGCCAGCACTGCTCCCCCACTTCTTGTTTGTGCCTTGGTAGATTTTTTGACCATTAGGTAATACGGACTTGTGCCAGCTGCTCCTCGGGCTTTATCTCACTCAGTCTGCGACACGGCATTGAGGTGGCTCCTGTTAGTGTCCTTTCTGATGGATGGAGACACTGGGGAAATGGATGCTTAACAACACTAGATCAGCTACGGATAAGCCAAAATCTGCCCCCCCAGAACTTGTGTGTCCAAGCCCCTCATCTTCCATGTCCATGTTCCCGAATCAGAGGAGTGGATGTTACTGGATGTAACAACGATCTGCCTTTGATTTGGGTCCAGATCCTGCCTCTCTGGCCCCCGCCTTCTCTCATGTCCCTGTTCTTGTCCCTTCCCACCAGCACAGCCACCCATGAACCCGAGATCCCGCAGAAGGCGCCGGGGCACCTGCAGGTCGCTCGCCCAGTTCGGCAGATACGGTTTTGTCCATGTTGCCTGAGGAGTCCCAGCACGGCCTCGGCACCCCTGCGGTTCATGCTAAGGACACCTCAGCTCCATCTTCCCCTGCTTCCTGCTCTTTCTGACTTTGGTTCTGAGCGTCTTTCTAGAGGTATCTGGTTGGTGTATGTGAACAATTTGTGGCTCTGGGCCACAACAAAGGCAAAACTCAGCTTCTGCCTTCTCTGGCCAGAAACGCCGCCTGCCACATCCCTAGCTCTTCCCACAGCACTGGTCGGCGTGAGTGTGGGAAGAAGTGCCAAGAAGAAAGGCAGGAAGGAGCACTTCCTGAGTGTACTGTGTGAGTCCATTTACATACTGTTTCCCTCCAGTACACAGGGCACCCCTGGGAGTTGGTTCTCTTTACCCTCATCGTCCTGCTGAGGAATCTCAGGGCTCACGGGAATTAACTGAAAGGGCTAATGTTTTCCCGGGCCGGGCCATGGGATGGTGAGACAGGCAGAACAAGCTGCTGAGCCTTCAGGGCCCAGCAAAACCCCTCCTTTCTCCTGGTCTATACTCACCGCCCCTGGGGCCCCTGCATCAGGTGTGGACACGCTCACAGAACTCGCATCCGGTGACTTTGGTGCATGGGCTGGACATGATAGGCCTTAGCAAGATACACACTGTCCTACTGGAAACACAGAGAAGGGAACCGTTGTCTCTGATGAGGGGCAGAGGACCAGAGACATGGGCAGGAGGTGGCTCTAGGTCCAGCTTGGCTGCTTCCTGTGTGTGGCTTTGAAAGAAACTTTTCTCGCCTCTGGTCCTTAACTTGTCCATCTGTGCAGTGAGGGAATGAAGTTTCCTATTGTCTGCTGGGCTTCCCAGGGTAGGTCTGTAGCATCCGTGATGAAACTTGGGTCTGGACCCTGAGGTATTGGTACTCCCGGGGAAATACTTTAACTCTCTCTCAGAATGGAAAAGGCAGGAAGGAACTTGCCCCCTTGGTGTGTGGCTCAGGTGGGTGTCTGATCGACAGGTAGGAGTGAGCGACACGCTCATCTGCATGTAGCTGGGGGGTGCTGCGGGCTGGGGTCCACTGAGGACATGAGGGTACGAGGCAGTCAGAGGAAGGGCTCAGGAAGACAGGTGCTAACAGGGGAATGAAACCAGTGCCAGATCCACACCCAAATCATTGCTGTAACCTCCGATTTCACATGTTCACCTCTTGGCCCCCACTCACCTTAAGTATTTCCATAATAACTCAGCAGTTCTTAATGCAGAATTCATGCCCTTTGAAGTTGTTTGCAAAATACTATGTGTAGGCGAGTATGAGAATTTTTCTGGGGCAAGGAGCTTCGATTAGAGCTTAGGCACACACACACATACCCACAAGGTGAAGAACCACTCTTCCAATTCAAATGAGTCCCTTCTCCGTCCCCACCACCTGTGCCCAGGTTCAAGCCCTCGTTGTGGGTCTCGGGATATTGCAGTTACCTTGTAAGGGGTTTCTTTGCTTCCAACTTCGTCTCTGTCCAGTCTGGGCTTCACAGAGCCCTCAAGGTCACCTTCCTCAAACTCTGCTTTAACAGTCTTCCTTGGCTTTGCACTGTCTCCAGATGAAGTCCGAAGTGTTTAGCCTAGCTTGCAGGGTCCTTCCAAATATGGTTTTGACTTCTTCAGTCTCGCTTCCTGACCATCCCCTTCCTTGAGCATCTGGTAGGAATATCTTTCTTCTTTAATTTTTTGAAAACTTAGGATGTGAAAATGCTTAGTTTGTTTTGTGCACTGTACTATCCCAATACACAGTGAGTGCCTGATGCATGTAGGCACTTAGTAAATATTTTCTGTAAATGAATGATTGAATGGATGTATCCTTTGGGATTTAGATCAAGAAGCCTTCTCCCCCTCCCCCCGCCTCCCCCATGGTGGAGGTGGTCATTCTGTTGGACCCATAATTCACTGCATTTGCAACTATTTTTATAATATATGTGATAGTATTAGGTGACATTATATGTGTAATTATTATATGTCCCTGGACTGTAAACTCTATGTTCACAGACCCAGTTTGATGTTTCTTTATATCTCTAGTACCTAGATCAGGACTTGACTCCTGCCAGTTTCTTCAAATCAATGTATCTTTTTTTTTTTTTTTTTTTTTTTTTTTGAGAGAAAGCGAGCGCACAAGCAGGCAGAGTGACAGGGAGAGGCAGAGAGAGAAGCAGACTCCCCGCTGAGCAAGGATCCCAATGTGGGACTCGATCCCAGGACCCTGGATCATGACCTGAGCTGAAGGCAGCGGCTTAACCCGCTGAGCCACCCAGGCAACCCCAAATCAATGTATCTTAAATAGGGGAGAAAATGATTGAATGCCCTTTCAAAGTCAAATGCTAAGCCCGTCTTTGCCCATCAAATGCCTATGCATTTCAGGGGGGACTGTCTCAAGTTCTACTTCCTCTGTGAATCTATTTCCTCCTTTGCTCCTAATTTGATATATTTCTGGCTTCTCCCTGCTCCCCTGGCATTCTGTTGATCCCTTTCTCGTGGACTGATAACCCTCTCCTCTGGGCTAAAGATTTATCAGGAAGCTCTCCCCTACTAGTCTGCATACTCTTTAAACCCTGGAGAATCATCTATTCTGTTCTTTATCCAACCCCACCCTTGCCAAGCACAGCAATTGGTACTGCACAGTTATGAGGCCATTGCCAAACTGATTGTTAAATTTTCTCAGTTTTGGCTGGAGCTCCAATTCCTCTCCTTACACACAGGACAACTTCACAGAATCCTGTTCTACAAAGAAGGAAGCGAAAGCTCCGCTGGTCTGTATGGAAGCTTCCCAGGAAGCATCAGCACTTTACACCCTACCACGTGCACACGGCCAGCTGAACCCTCCCCAGGAAACCCAACACAGCGAGGCGTTCACACTTCAGAAAAAATAAAGATGCAGAACGGGAAAAAAAATCAACATGGGCCACAGCCATTGCACAGTGAGAAGCCCTAATTATTCTGTGTAGCCCGAGTTTTTCTTAGTAGGCAAACTCTTTTGAATATTAACAAATATTTATTTAGGAATTAATAATTGACATCTATTAAAGCATAATTTATGGAGAGTGAATTCCTCTTGGTTTGGGTTCCCACTGCTCAGCTACATCTGACTGCGCCAGGAGTGGCTCAATCTTTTGTTAAAAGGGAGAAGCGGTGTTGGGGGAAGACCTCCAGTAGGGGACAGGGACATGCACTGCAGGGACTGCCCAGAACAAAGCTCAGTCAGAGGCCACTGGGTGAGCACTCAGCCTGGCCTTGGCCATTCCTGTTTCTCCTGTTTCTCATGGCCTTGGAAGAGCTTCCTACCCTCCCCAGCCTCCCTTCCAAGTCTAAGAAACAGACGTCTTTATGCCTACCTTTATTCAGATGGACATGCCTGGTTGCAAGCAAAGGGAGTTATTTTGAGTTGGTTTGAGCAATAAAGGGGGATTTGGGTAAGGACATGAATCATCTCCTGAAGCCCTGCACTGGGTTATGGCTGAGCCTCAAGCGCCACTGGTGCCAGGCCTGGTGAGTTCTCTGCTCACTCTGCTTCTTACCTCTGCTCTTCTCTGGGCACCTGCTGTTCTCATCCTTTCTTTGGTCTCCACAGCAAAAGCGCAGCCTTCTCACAGCTCATGAGCAGCCCCTATGTGAGTGTGGCTGCAGAAGAGTGTGTAGATATCCTTTTTTGTCCCCATTTCCACTTCGCCCCTGTGTGGTCCTGGCTGATTAATGGAGAGGTGCTTGTCACACAACCATGGACAGGGGCGTAGGATCACGTGGAAGGTCACACCTTCATTCACGCACGCTTTCATTCATTCATTCAACAACCTACGGTGTGCCGGGTACTTTCTGGGTGCTGGAGATATCGTAGCGAGTGAGGCAGGAAGGGGTGTGGATCAGGGAGGCCACCCTTGTCTGTGAGGACAGGTCATTTCGGGAGAAGCAACATTGGCAGAGAATCAAAAGCAAACCCCTCCCTCATCCAGCTCTGCAAGGCTGTTTGAAAAGCACAACGAAAGCCCTAAGCCTTTGCAAAATTGTAAGAGGTATTATGATCTTAGACATTTTTAGAGAAAACTGGTAAGAAGCTAGCAAAGGAAGATAAGGAGGAAGGGAGAGAGAGAGGGATCAAGAGAAAAAGGAAAGCCCATGGAAAGAGAAACAATAAGACTATTTTGGATGAGGATAAGAATTATTCTTACGCTGGAGGCTTTGAAAAATAAAATGGTCAGTGGTGAATTTTCCATCACTGGAGAGTATTTAAGCCCAAACTAGAGGACCTCCTGTTAGGGCTGATTTATAGGTCACTCATCAATAGGGAAAAGATGGACAAGGTGACTGAAGAGGTGAAGTCCCATTCCACCATTTGGGAAACAATCTTTATTGTCAAATTTGAGGCCTTTGGAGATGCCACAACTCTGCTGTTCAAGGAGGGAGGCTGCCTGTCACCTTCCCTGGCCTCCCAAGGCAAGAGCGTACACCTCATTTCAACATTAAATAAAAACAACATTTCATCTCCTCTGGAATGCAAAACCGTGAATTTGAGTGAAATATGCAGTTTTCATTATGTTAAAAGATCTACTCATTACAATCAAGATAAGAGGATGTGAATAAGACAAATTGATCACCACTTTAAATGTATTAATCAGCTTGCAACTCTTGTCACCAGTCAAAACAGAACAGCCAGACATTTATTCTGTCTCAGTTGTGTTTTAGAGCCCATCCTAGGAGGTCACAGAATCAGTGAGCTTCCCCATGCTGTTGATGGGCAAACAGTCTCAACACATTGCAGAAGTTATTACCCGCTTAGAATCGGACTGAGAAGACCCAATTAAATCTGTCTACTCATTCTGGAAATACTTATTGAGCATGTACTATGTGTCAGGCATTGTGTAAGGCTCTGCAGATGCAAAAGTAAGTCAGAGATGGCTGGTCCTTGCCTGCCACATTCCCATAGTATAGTCAAGAGGCAGGCATGCAAACAGACAGTTACAATACAGAGGAATTGGGGTGAAATCGATGGTCAGCTGAGGTGCTCTTGGACTGAGGACCAATTTGGAGATTGTGGTTGTGGTTGGATGGCTAGACATGAAGGATACTCTGCAAAGATGCCATCCACGCTTTAGGTAGGTCTGGGAGAGAACAAAGGCTCTAGTGAGGAGAGATGCCATCCCATCTCCAGAGTCCAGCTATTGGAGATGTGGTAAAGAAGACCCAGATACTGAGTTAAAAGAACATGCCTTCTTCTAGCCTGATCTGGTAGTGCAGACGTGGGCTGATTTCCATGTTGGCTAAACTATCTTTCCCAGCCCAAAGGAGAGCCATGAACCTGGACCCAAACCCCTCCCAGGCCATCCCTTCCTTCTCTCACCACCACAGTGGGGACTCTCAGAGCTCTGGAGGCTGAGGGACAGGTGGGGCCAGGAACCAGGATCAGCATAGAGAAGGGAGTTGAGGGAAGGATGGATCCAAACAGGAGGAAGAAAGCCAGTCTCCCAGAAAGTGAGCTTCTGGGGGAGGCTGGACAGGAAAGAAGTTGAATGGCTCCGTTGGGTTAAGCCCAGGCTGGATTCCCATCTCGGGATAATCTCCACTTTCAGAGGACACAGTAGCAAGTCAAGCACTGGGGTGCAGGGGAGCCAGGAACAGAGCCACTTGCAAGTCTGATTATAAGGTGGCAGCTTGGCCAAAGCCGGAGTATGCCAACTCCAAGCACCTTCAATCCTCCCTGCCAGAGAGTTGGAAATCAAGGCTGCGTTGAAAGGTATGGGTAACTCGCCCTTGGCCAGAAGTGGTTGAGATATAGGAACAGGCAATCTGTCCAATGCCTAGCAGCCCTCCCTTCTTATTGTCAAGCCCGAATCTCAGAAGAGTGTCTAAAGTCCTGGGAAGAGACTCATTAGAAACTTGGTATCTGTCTGATTTGAAACATTTTGGTTTGGGGCTGGAGACTCAGATACCAGTGGGAAAGTGGGAAAAGGAGATAGAACCACCCAGAAAGGGAGAGCAGTCCCTAATATTTTTTGCTTTACCTTTGCTCCAAGTCTCAATGAAAATGTGGAGGCGCTATTTGGGGCCAGGGAAAGGCAGGCTTCTGGCACGATCCTCTTTATCCCAGGCAATCCATGAGGACAATCAACCCACTGAGTTGAACTTTACAAGTTACTGATTTTTTTTTTTTTTAGCTTCAATTATCTGTTGTTGACGATTTCATTATGGGGAGGGAGAGAGGTGTAAACTCAAGGTAGGGACTTCTGGAGCAAGGCATCTATCTGCCTTTATGAGGCTGTGAGAGACCATAATGCATGTTTTATGGGCCCATTCTCATTTTTAATCTGCTCTGATAAGATCACTATGCTGGAAGGATATAGAAACTCATTGGCAGGCCCAGCACAAGACCGAGACCATGATCCTGGCTTGGGAAGGGTTTGCTCCGGCAGGTGGGGCCCATGGGGAGTTCCCTGCACGTGGCCTCTCAGGATCCTGTTCAGGGAGGCAGTCTTGTCCCACGCTCCCAGCAAAACCCTCCACATGGGGTGGTAGCAGGCACAAGAGGGCACAGACCTCCCAGTGTGACAGAGTAAATCACTTTAACCTCTCTTAAGGTCACAGAAACAGCAGCGTTTTCCAATGAGTAGCACATGTAGAGAATCAGAGAAAATGGAATCCACCTGCATAGAACCAGACAAGGTTCCAGGCACAGATTTCTCATCCTCCCTGTTAGTCAAAGGTTGATGGAACACCATCATCCCTGGCCTTGACCTTTTCCAATCATCAACTTGGACCTTCCCATCCTGTCTCCTGCATCAGTTCTCCCAGTGGAAGAAGGAAAGAGTATGCGCACCTGCTGAGGAGGCAGGGACAACCAATCTTCACTAAGCCTCCATGTGCCCCTCTCTATCACCTGGTCTCCTCTGCAGCTGGGTTGGGGCCACCTGCCAGGTGCAAGGCTGGGCGTGGCACTCAATGATATTGCTTCCAGTCTGAAGTTGTCAGGAATAGCTGGGAATTCTCCATGCTTTCTTGCCCTTCCATGATGGGGAAAGTGAGGACCATCAGGATGTTAGTGATAAAGGGGTGAAATAGCCCTGATCCAGGAGTTGTTCTTGGAAACTCTCCCCAGTGCGGCCTGACCCATGTGGCACTTGGGAGAGTTATGTCACTGAGATGTAGGGATTGTTCATGCTTGCCGTCTTGTATGGCCCAGCTCAACCAGCTTCTATGAGCTTACGAATATCTACTCTGGAGAGTTTCAGCCTAGTGCAGTTTGGGGATGGGATGGGATTCTTATGTCCTCCCCACCCCCCGAAGATTCTATTCTTCCCCTGTACCTCCAGATCTTATGCCAGAACCCCTGACACTGGAGACTCTTGGGTTCTGCCTGTTCTGAAGAGTTCTCCTGAGAATCCAGGCTGTCGTCTTGCTCTGGCAGGTCTCTGGATGCTGGAAGAATCACCATTTTACTGAATATAGTTTATTGGAACGTGACTGGATAGTGTATAAAATACTAATTTTTCAGTTAGACAAATCTGAGTTCAAAGTTTAGTAACACTTTATTCACTCATGCATGCATTCCCCCCACATAATGTGCTGTTAACCCCCGACACGCATCTCGAGCTTGGACTGCTACTCTAAATGCCAGATCCAAGTATCCTTTTGTCGTTTGGCATCACAGGCACTACTAGAGCCCTTGCTGTCCAGAGTTTCCTCCAAGCTCCCCTTCTTGGTCAGTGGAGGCTCAGCTCAGAAGCTGCCTTCCGTCGTTGCTCTCCCTTCTTGCTCTATCATCCAACCATCCCTAAGTTCTATAGATTCTACTGCAGATACCCCCATGAGTTCCTGTCTGCATTTCCACACCCACCATGCTGGCCCAAGCTTCTTACCCTCTCTCCCCTGGAGTATGTAACTAGCCTCCTTGCTATATATCTAATTACCCCTACTCTATCCATTCTCTGTCCAGCAGCCAAAAGAACTACTCAGAACCTACCTGAGGCTTTGTAATGCCTTTGAGGAGAAAAATCCCAAATTCACATGCAACCCTGAGTGACCCGTGTACCCTCTGCTGACTTCATGCCCTCCTCTCCAGCTCTCTGTGCTAGGCATGCTAGATTTTCAGTCCCCGATCAAGTCCTCAGATGGGCCCCATCGAACCTCTGCCTGGAGGACTCACTCATTCCTGGCCTGGCCACCTTCCACCTTCCATCGCTTTTTTTTTCTTTTTTTAAGATTTTATTTATTTATTTGACAGATAAGAGATCACAAGTAGGCAGAGAGGCAGGCAGAGAGAGAGGAGGAAGCAGGCTCCCTGCCGAGCAGAGAGCCCGATGCGGGGCTCGATCCCAGGACACTGGGATCATGACCTGAGCCGAAGGCAGAGGCTTTAACCCACGGGAGCCACCCTGGTGTCCCCCATCATTCTTTTAAAATGAAACTGAAACGTTTTTCTCTCCAAGATGCCTTCCCTAAACTCTAGATTTGATCTGCCAATATAACTTTTAATCACACTCTGTACTCCTCCTTCATTTTACAGTTTAGAGTTGAATATTTATTTGTGTGTTTATGGGCTTCATGTTGTCACTTTGACTTGACCATGAGCTCTATGGGGCAAAGACTATCCATAGTGTCTGACACATAGTATGTGGTCCAGTAGGTGCCGTCGGATGGGGGAAGGCGTGTTTATTGAGTGATGCCGCCACTGCAGGGGTGAGCAAGGGCCCCAGCTTCAGGGACCAACTAAAGTGTCCATATACAGGACTCTAAGACAAGCTCTGGGATGTCCATAAGCACACGATACCAAAATGCATTTTATACAGGATTCTTCTATTAATCAGTAATAGCTAATACTTACACAGTGCTTCTTATGTGTCTAGGACTCTTATAAATCCTCACAAAAAGCCTAGGAGGTAGGTTCTAATTTTTTACCCATTTTAACAATGAGGAATCAGACACAGAGGGATTTAGGGATTTACTCATTGTCACACAGCTAATAAATAGCAAAGCCAGTGTTCTCCTTAGAGTTTTATATACCCGTCTGTGTTTAGCCACTCTATGCTATGCTGGAAAATAGTTCCTGGTGCTCACTAGAATGGAACATGACTGACAGATGAGTTTTGGACATACCTGCATCTCAGTTAGGCACCTAACACAGGGACATGCCCTGGGCTTCTCAGAGGGAATAATGGTGAGACACTGCTGGGACACAGCATTGGCCGGTGATGGTCAGGGACATGGGCAGACCTGGCTTCTTGCCCCGGCCATCACCAACTCACCGAGTGAGGTCGGGCAGGTCCTTTCACTCTCCGAGCCTCTGCAGCTTCTTCCTGTGCAAAAGAAAGGGACGGACTCGTTGGCCTGGGGAATTCTCAGAAATCGATTTCCCCAGAGTGGTGCAGGGCTCTACCAAGCAATGGGAAATCACCTCCGGATTCCCCCTCCTTCGTCCACAAGAAATTCACCAGAAGCCCTGCTCCCAGCTGGTCACTTAGGTGCAGGGCTGAGCTGACAGATGGATCAGAGAGGCAGAGGTTGGGTGGGGGGGAAGAAAGAGAAAGGGGGAGAAGAAAAGTTTAGAGGCAGCGAAAGAGGAGAGGAAGAGGAGGAGAGGGATGAGAAGGAGGGCAGAGCCACGGCGAGCAGGGAAAGGCCCCGCGAGCAGGGCGGCCAGCGGCCAGGCGCCCAGGAGTGTGCAGATGGACTGAGCGGCTTCTCGCCCCTACGCCCACCGGCAGCGGCTTTTGACTCGCTGGGAGCCAAGAGAGAGCAATGAAAAGGACGATTTAAAAGCCACAAACACGCGGAGCAGAGATGGCAGATACAGAACAATAAGTGTTCTGGTCAAATTGCCCATCGGAGTGTCTGTGCTAGGCCGCGTGTGTAGGCTCTGCGTGTCCATCGATGGCGAGCCTAGATTGCGGCCGGGGAAGTCACACAACAATGGGGCCCGATGTTTTGTTTCCCCTCTTCAAAGGCGCTCCTTTTCTTCCTCCCGGTGATAAGGCCCAGGAACCGGTTAGTGACATGCTCGTGGGAACCTGGGGAGAAGAATGGCTGGCGTATCAGCGGCCCAGCGGCGGCGGGCCCAGGGAGCAGGGCGGGCGGGCGGGGCGGCTGCGGGCCCGGGGCGCAGGCTGCGTCGGGGAGATAGCATTGAGGAGCCTGCCGGGGCCGCGCGCCCCCAGTCTGGGGACCGAGCCCCTTTATCCTGCCAGAATGGGTGGGAGGCCAGACAATGTAGCGCTATATTTGGTCTGACAACAAAGGGCCCCAGAAAGATTTGATAGTGCGGGGAAGGCCAGGAGGGTGGGCAGGAGGCAGCACAATGAGAGCTTTGCAAAGGTATTTAGCTGGGCCCTTTATGCCCTGAACATGGCACCGTGCGGATGTCCTCGTGATGTCTAATGGCTTTTGTCTGCGCCAGGCTCTGTTTACTCGGGTGAGGTCCCTGGGCGGGGCTGAGAGAAGGGCCAGGTGAGTCTGGTGCTTGTCGCTGAAGGGCCACCTGAAGTCACACTCCACGAAGGCCGGTCCTCTCCTTTCCCTGAGCCCAGGCTCCAGCAGGCCCACCAAGTCCCAGGTCAAGAGCAGCCAGAGCGGGAGGGAATAAGCAATCAAATAAGACTTCCCAGGCTCCAATTCCACTCTGGGCCAAGTGTGGCAGAGTGGAGCCTCCCAGGAGGAGGGGGAAGGGATGAAGGTGCAGCTTCTGAAGGGTAGGGCAGGGGGCACAGAATGGCCCTGTGGACTGACCCCAGTCTTTCTTGGAATCTCAGCCAGAGGTAAGACAACAGGCACCAAAGAAGGTTAGACCTCAGGTTATAAGGCTGGTGAGAGTGAAGGGAAGTCGCTCCAGGATGGGGATTGGGGGTGGGGAAGGAGGACCTTTGATGCCCTGGTCTCTGAGGCCTTCTTAGAGGAGGGGACAGAATGAAGGAAGTAACTCCAGAAACACAGGGGGGCTGAGAAATGGGGACATAGGGGCAGGGGTAGCCTGGCTGTACCAGAGATGTGTTCAGGGCCAGCGAGTAGAATGGGAAGAAGGGCTAGCATCCAGTAAAGACCCTAATACATTTAGGAGTTTAGTTTTGTGGGAGAGGAGTATCACTGACTATTTTCAGTCTCCATTCTGGTTTGTTTGTTTTAATTTGAAAACCCCATATTGATTCCAGGAAAGCAATGTGACAACCAGGATTGGGATGGGAAGGTGGACAAAGGCTGGGATTGGAACAGGACAAGATATGGCACAGAGTTTCTCTGTCCTTCTAGGGTGACCTCAGAGGTCACCGGTCCATCAGACTAATCTCCCAGCTGTAGCTCGAGAAGCCAGGAGCAATGCAGTCTCTGTGGGCAGAGAGATACCTGGTGTGGGAATACTTCCTTCCTATTGCCCTCTTTGCAAAGCAGGATTGACTGCTGTGGACAGAACTCATCCAACTCCCCTCTGCTCCCTTAGACACATTAGGACCATGGGATCCACCAGAAGTGCCTCCAAGTGATTTCCTCCTTTTGTTCCGTTTTTATCAGTTCCATCCGTCTATCCATAGAACAAGGATCTACTTCACCCCTAGGCCCCCCGTGTTATGCTGGACATTAGAAACAGAGCATGAACTCCTGAAGCCTAACTCTTGAGTCCTCAGACTAGAAGGAAGATAGGGGTCTGCACACATCATGACCATGATAGAATCAGATACCCGTTATTATGGGAGGATCACATTCCAGTGAAGCAAGCCCAGGAAATCTTCATGAGTAAAGTGATACTTAAATTATCTGCATCTATGTTGTGGGCTAAATTGTGTACTTTCCAAAATTCTTATGTTGAAATCTCAATCTTCAGTATTTCAGAATGTAAGTGCATTTGGAGATATGGTCTTGAAAGAAGTAATTAAATTAAAATGAGGTAATTAGGATGGGCCCTTATCCAATTTGACTGGTGTCTTCCTAAGAAGAGGAAATTTAGACACAGACACATACAGAGAGAAGATGATGTGAGGACCCAGGGAGAAAATGGCCAACTACCACTTGAGGAATGAAGCCTAGCAGAGATTTTTCATTCATGGCTCTCAGAAGGGAACCTGGTGACACCTTTTGCTGTGTAAGCCAAGCAGCCTGAGGTACTCAGCTATGGCAGCCCGAGCAAATAAATACAGCTACCACCCCAAAACATTGTGACATTCTTTGAGGAAGGAGCTCTTCCTGAGGGTCTGGCCCAGTGCTTGACGCACAGTAGGGTTCAGTAAATGCTAACCTCAATGGAACAGCCCATTCATTTTTAACAACAACTATACCAGCCTCAAGTAGGACATGCAAACCGAAGAGGGCACAGCCCTGTCCCTGCATGGTGCCCCATCTGTTAGCTTGCATTATCCATACTTGGTCAGTAAGTCAGTTCATAATTTAGTCAACATATATTGAGAACTAATTATGTGTTAGGCACTGGAAATTATAGTGGAAGGAAAGCTCCTCTTGGATGATGAAATTCTTTCTCAGCTGCTCCCCAAAGCAAAGAATACCTCAGGTTACGTCTCTGTCTGCCATTGGGCTCACGTCTGACACCCTCTGGGCTCAAGTCCATGGCCTAGCCTGGCCTTAGTGTAGGCTCGGTGGAGGGCTGAGGTCCAGAAGCCTGAGAGCTGGCAGGGGAGCAAATAATGGGTCTGGTGGGAAAGACATTTCAGATGTGGGAGTGACTGAACTTAGTGAATTTCCTCTTGCTGACTCTAGGGAGTCTTCTCTGTCTTGGGGTGAAGCCAAGACTGACAGGGACAGACCTGTGCATCCCCCAGATAATGCCAGGAGACCCAGCTTCTAATTGGCAGGCATCCAGGATGCTGGGACAGCGTAGTGATAGGAAGACCGTGGAGCAATTGTGGGTGTTAATGAGGGCTGGGAGTCAGCCAAAAAGCAAAGAGGAGGCATCTGCCACAATACTACTTCCTGTACCTGCGGCTTTTGAGACAAACGTGGTGGGGCAAATCCACGTACATTCACATACATGTGTACACCACCCCCTCCCCACGTGCCCTCATCCTTTCCCGGGACCATGCACACAGTTTGGCACATTGGACACACGTGTGGACACGGCCCCGGTGCGTATCATACGGTCAGAGTCAGAAGCACACTACACATAACGGGGCTGGCGTGCTCCTGGTCTCTCACCTGCCTTATATTTCAAAGCATACACTGACGCATTAGAAATGAAGTCTGGCCAATGTCTGGGCTGTCATGTAAGAGTTACTCCAGCATGTAAAATTTGTCTCTCATCAGAGTCTGTATCCTCTTCAATGCTTCAGAAAGTCCTCCTGAGACCAAAAACTAGCATAGGTATATTTTTGTTTTGTTTTGATTTTGTTTTTACCAGTTGGGTTGGGGTTTGTGGTTTTGTTTTTGTTCGTTTTTGTCTTTCCTACAGTTCTTTGAGAAAAACAGTTGGAAATTTCTCAAATCCTTTAGAAGATATAAAGCCCTACCAACACTTGGGGTTACCACCTTACCACCACTATTTACAGTTTTTGGAGCAGAAAGATGATGTGTTGTGAGTAAAAGAGCAATGGACTGGACATCAGAAGATTGAGATTCGAGTCCCAGTTTTGCTCTCTCTTGCTGGAGTGTTGGTTTGGATCCAGGATGACAAGTTTCTTCTCCTTCCTGTCTCTGGTAGCTGTGTTGAGAGTTCTGAGGCTATGAAGGCTCAACAAGGAGGGTTGCTGTGTGTCATTAGCACAGAATACAGCTGTTTCTGACTCTTCAATTTCTAACACTCCAAGTCTATAGGAACTAGAGTTACAGTGTTCGGTCTACATCAAGTCACTTCTCTATGGCACAGCCAACTGATTAGTCAAGTTGGACCACACATGCCCTTCTTTCTTCTCCCAGTTCTAGCCTTCCAGCTGTTCTTCAGCCTTAGAAATACATTTTTTTTTGTTTTGTTTTATAACCTGAATGGCTTCCATTGAGACTTTACCTCAATGGCTGAATTCATCATGTCTGTATTTAAATGGAAAGATTTACCCAAAGACTCCCCAAAGTTGTATATACAGGTCCCATCTTGTGGTTGCCAGGAGAGGTAGAGGGCTGTCTGGTATGCAATTTGCATAGTTCCCACAGCAACTCTGTAAAGTAGTGTTTGCTTCCTGGATCTGATTACGAGCCTGGTCCCTAAACAACATTTGAAGCCTCTAGGCTTGTGGTTATGAGGGGATAAGGGGATATCAGAAAGACTGGGATCCCTTATTCTTCTAATAATACCCATAGAAAAAGGCAACAACAACTGAAACTCCAGTTCAGACAGACCTCGGACTTAAATTCTACCTGCTGACGTATCTGTCCTCCTCCACTAGGTTAAATGGGTTCTCAAGAGTAAATGAGAAGCTCAACATCACTCATCATCAGGGAAATGCAAATTAAAACCATAATGAGATATTATCTTATACCTGTCAGAATGGCTAAAATAAAAAAGACCAGAAATATCAAGTGTTGGCAAAGATGCAGAGAAAAAGGAACAATTATGCCCTGTTACGGGAATGTAAATTGGTGCAGCTGCTATGGAAAACAGAATGAAGGCTCCTCAAAAAATTGAAAACAGAAATATCATATCATCCAATAATTCCACCACTGGGTACTTATCCAAGGAAAATGAAAACATTAATTCAAAACATTTATTGCAGCATTATTTGCAATAGCCAAGCTATGGAAAAAAACCTAAGTGTTCATTGATGGATGAATGGATAAAGAAGACTGGTATATATACACAACGGAATATTATGCAGCCATAAAAGGATGAGATCTTGTCATTGGCTATAACAGTTAAACCTAGAGGGTATTATGCTAAGTGAAGTGAGTAGCCTGAGAAAGAGACCATATGATCTTACTTATTTGTGGAATCAAAAAAACAAAATAAATGAATGAATAAAGGAAAAAGCAGAATCAGACCTGTAAATACAGAGAACAAACTCATGGTTGCCAGAAGGGATGGGCAAAAATGGATGAAGGGATAACACAGATGTTGAAATTATCAGATTCATTATACAATATTCCAAGAAGTAAGGGTGAACACTCTTGAAACAAATGGATAGATATAAATTCTTGGGAAAGAAGTAGAAGATATAAATAAGAACTAAATGAGAATTTTATTTTATTTTTTATATATCCTTTTAAAAATTATGTTCAATAAGCTAACACATAGTACATCATTAGTTTTTGATGCAGTGAAAACTTTAGGACTGAAAAATACAATAGCCAAAATAAAAACCTCATTTGATGGGCTCAGGATCACAAAGGAAAAGTTGGTGAACTTGAGTATGGTTCAACAAGAATTACCCAATCTGAAAAACAGAGAATAAAAAAAAAAAGAGTACATAAATAAAATGAGGAGAGCTTTGGGGATATGTGAAATAATACCAAAAGTTTCAGCATTTGGGTCATTGTAGAAGAAAGTAGAACAACATTTTTAAATTGCTGAAAAAAAGAACTATCAACTTAGAAATAAAAATATCCTTTAGGAATAAAGGTAAAATAAA
>ML101042.1:0-13519 GCA_003697995.1 Taxidea taxus jeffersonii
ATGTCATCTCAGCCTGCTACTTCTCCGCCATCTTGACTCCTCCTCTATGTATGTATTTTCTAGTTAACATATCTCCTCTCTCACCCTCATTCCACATATTTAAAATTGAAAGCAGGAATTGTATTTTATTTGTTCATTTGTTATTACTATAACCCTAGTATGGGTGCCAATGGTGTTCAGAAAGTGCTTATTGGATGAAGGAAGCAAGTACTATAGACTTTCTAATACACTCTAACTCAAGTCTTCTTTGTACAGTGTACCTTAAAGATATGATTCAAAAGCAAAGAAAAAGTTGATTTCTCCAATAAGTGTTATTTTTAATTTTAAAATGTTGAAGTTATCCATCTGCCCAAGAACAGGAATATGGCTAAAGCATACACACAAAACCATAGAATTATTAAAAATAAACATTTCAGAAGAGAGGCAAGATGGTGGAGGAGTAGGGATCCTCGTTGCCACCAGTGGTCCCCTGAATTGAGCTGGATATCTACCAAACCATCCTGAACACCCATGAAATCAGCATGAAATTGGTGGCTTCCAACACTCCAGATTTTCCTCAGGTTCATCTTGCCTGAGTCGTGGTTGATATTTTGGACTCTGTACATTCCCTCAACCATCCCTCAAGAGGATCACTAGGAGGAGGAACTCCCAACAAAGGAAAGAACCAGAGACAATGTCTTGTGCCACAGACTTAATGGATATGGATCTAAGGAAGATGTCTCAAAAAGACTTCAGAGTAATATCTATAAAGTTGCTGTTTAGGTTTGAGGAAAATATTGGTGACAGTATAGAATCTCTAAGGGCAGAATGTAAAGCGACTGTAGCCAAAATTAAAAATGCTGTGAAGTAGATGCCATCTAAAATGTATACTCTGAATGCCAGGGTAAATGAGAAAGAAGAACAAAATTAGTGATCTAGAAGATAAGCTGATAAAAAGAAGGAAGTCAAGAATGATAGAGATAAACAACTATGAGTTCATGAGATCAGAAGTAGAGAGATCAATGACAGGAAACATTCCAAAGTCAGAATTATTGGGATCCCTGAGGGGGTGGAGAGAGAGAGAGAAGAGATGGAAGTATACTTGAGCAAACCATAGCTAAGAGCTTACCTAATCTGGGGAAGAAAAGAAGGATTTGTGTCCAAGAGGCAGAGAGGATCCCTTCCAAGATCAATGAAAATACATCACATCAATGCCCCGGTATGTAATAGTAAAACTTGCTCATCTTAGAGCCAAGGTAGCTAGGGGAAAGAGATGTCTTACCTATGGAAGGGGGAATATCAGAATAACATTAGACCTGTCCACAGAGACCTGGCAAGCTAGAAGGGGCTGCCAACATATAATCAGGGTACTAAATGAGATGAACATGCAACCAAGAATACTTTATCGAGCAAGGCTGTCATTCAGAAAATATGGAGAGACAAAGAGCTTCCAGGACAGGCAGAAAGTGAAAGGATATGTGGCCACCAAGCCAGCTGGGGTGGGGGTTCTATAAAAGAAAAAAAGGCCCCAAGAGTAATATAGACTGGAAAGTAACAGAGATAATCTACAGAAACAGGAACTTCACAGGCAATATGATGGCACTAAATTCTTATCTTTTAATAGTTACTCTCAATGTGAACAGCCTGAAAAAGGAAATGGCACAGGGTTTCAGATTGGATAAAAATACAGGACCTATCCATATGCTGCCTACAAGAGACTCATTCTGAACCTAAAGACACCTCCAGATTGAAAGTAAGGGGATGGAGAACCATTTTTCATGCAAATGGACCTCAAAAGAAAGCTGTGGTAGCAATTCTCGTATCAGACAATCTGGATTTTTAAACCAAAAACTGTAGTAAGAGATGTAAAGGAACACTATTGTCATACTTAAAGGGTCTATCCCACAGGAAAATCTAACAATTGTAAGTATCTATGCCCCCAACATGAGAGCAGCCAACTACATAAGCCAACTGTTAACCAAAATGAAGAATAATATTGATAATAATACATTAATAGTAGGAGACCTCTCAGCAATGGACAGGCCATCTAAGCAGAATATTAACAAAGAAACAAGAGCTTTGAATGACACATTGGGCCAGATGGACTTTGTAGATACATACAGAACATTCCACCCTAAAACAACATAATACTTATTATTCTTGAATCTACATGGAACTTCCTCCAGAATAGATAACATACTTGGCCACAAATCAGGTCTCAACCAATACCAAAAGACAGATTATTCCCTGCATTTTATCAGGCCACAATGCCTTGAAATGGAAGAAAAAATTGGAAGGAATTCAAACATGTGGAAGTTAAAGAACATCTTACTAAAAATGACTGGGTCAACCAGGAAATTAAGGAAGAAAAGTCATGGAACCTAATGAGAATGAAAATATATCAGTCCAGAATCTATGGGATACTGCAAAGGCTGTCCTTTCAACAATGTGGCAGGATACAAATCAAAACCACAGTGATATATCACCTTACACCAGTTAAAATGGCAAAAATTAACAAGACAGGAAACAAGTGTTGGTGAGGATGTGAAAAAAAGGGAAGCCCTCTTACACTGTTGGTGGGAATGCAAGCTGGTACAGCCATTCTGGAAAACAGGATGAAAGTTCCTCAAGACATTAAAAAGAGAGCTACCCTATGACCCAGCGATTGCACTACTAGGTATTTACCCCAAAGATACAGTTGTAGTGAGAAGAAGAGGCACATGCACTCCAGTGTTCATAGCATCAATGTCCACAATAGCCAAACTGTGGAAGGAGCTGAGAGGCCCTTCAACAGATGAATGGATAAAAAAGATGTGATTCATGTATACAATGGAATATTACTCAGCCAACAGAAAGAATGAATACCTACCATTTCCATCAACATGGATGGAACTGGAGGGGATTATGCTAAGTCAAATAAGTCAAGCAGAGAAATAATTACATGGTTTCACTCATATGTGGACTATAAGGAATAGTGCAGAGAACCATAGGGGAAGGGATGGAAAACTGAAGGGGGAGAAAATGGAGAGGGAGATGAACCATGAGAGACTATGGACTCTGGGAAACAAACTGAAGGTTTTGGGGGGGGGTGGTGGCTGGGATCACTGGGTCATGGGCACTAAGGAGGACTCGTTTTGTGATGAACACTAGGTGCTATACACAACTAGTGAATCATTGAACACTACCTAAAAAACTAATGATGTACTTTACAGTGGCTAACTGAACATAATTTTAAAAAGTGAAAAAAAGTAAATAAAATTTAAAAAATAAACATTTCGAAGAATGAATAGGTGGAACATAGGGGATATTTAGGGCAGCAAAACTATTCTATATGATACTACAATGATGGATACATTTCATAAAACACTTGTCAACACACAGAATGGGGGGCACCTGGGTGGCTCAGTGGGTTAAAGCCTCTGCCTTCGGCTCAGGTCATGATCCCAGGGTCCTGGGATCAAGCCCCACATCAGGCTCTCTGCTCAGCAGGGAGCCTGCTTCCTCCTCTCTCTCTCTGCCTGCCTCTCTGCCTACTTGTGCTGTTAAATAAATAAAATTAAAAAAAAAAACTTACAGAATGTACAACACCAACAGTGAATCCTAATGTAAACTATGGGCTTTAGGTAATAATAGTGTATTGATGTTGGTTCATCAACTGTAACAAATACATTACTCTGGTGTGTGATGTTGGTGGAGGAGACAGTAAGTATATAAGAGAAAGGAGTATATGAGAACTCTCTATAACTTCTGCTCAATTTGCTGCAAACCTAAAACTGCTCTAAAAAATGAAGTTCATTTTTTAAATAAATATTTCAAATATGTCAATATGCTGGAAATATATTTATATAGATACAGATAATACCAGTAGATATTCTGAAATGCAAAATGGTACAAATGCTGGAATTCATATACTGTATATGGTTACTTAGGTATTAAATTAATGTAAAATAAGAAAAACAATTTAATTTCATTCCTTATTACTTTTTTTTCTTTACAGTTGTTGAATTTCACAGAAGGAAGGGAAATGAAAGGCAGAAGATAGAGCAGAAGAGGGGAAAAAGAAGGGAAAGCAATTATGCTACTTTTTTATATGAGAGAAATTCATGTCAAAACTCTAAGAACCTCAACCTCCATTCCATTGTTATGATGATAGGCTTGAAATATACGATTGCGAATGTTAGATTATTTTTGTCTGTAAAGACTGCTGTGGTATGGGCCTAACTTTAAAAAGTCAGCCTTCTCAAGCAAAGAAATACAAACTTCAATATTCATTTCAATCTGTTTACCTCATAGAAAGCACCCATTATCCATTATATGAATTCAAGCCAAGAAAATAGTTATAGGCTAGACTGAGTTGGCTCTAAAAATGCAATTGTGAAATTCACAATCTGCTCTGTAGGGCTTATCCTACTTATGTAACAATTTTACAGACACAGCAGTTTTTCAGTATGTTCAAAGGCAATTAACAGAAATGTTACTAACTTGTGTGTTTGATAAATCCATTTTAAAGATGCAAAAAGCAAGCAGTTTAACTTTGTAAAGGTGAATCTTATCCAAGTTCAGATTACAGACAAGATGAAAATTAGAAACTGAGTAAATGGATATTTCAGATCTTAATTTTCATTAACATGCTATATTGGTATAAGTTATTTTTCCTTTTTTGGTTTACTTTTTTCTCAAAATAATAACTTATCTGATTAGTAGCTCTTTTTAGTCAATCATGTGTCTCAAAAATCTATATAATATATGGTAGAGAGAGAGAAAGCCCATAGATTTATATATTCCTGTTTTCTTTTCTTACTTGAAAGAAGAGGAAAAAGTATATTTCACAGAGGAATAGGGATATAACTGTGTGCACATTTTAGGATGTGCTCAAGAAACAACTATATACTTCTTACTTGTACCAATTGAGGTCACCAGATAAAAATCAATTCTGTGCAGTACATAATTGAGGCAAAGTAATAAGGGGTTTGCACTGACTTTTCCTATCAGAATTTCTAAACTAGTAATTTGCTTCAAAACACAGACTGACAAACAGATTGCCAGGCTTTCACTGTGTCCCTCTACAAGATTCTAGCCAACTATCTTGCTGGCACAGCTGTCCTACCTAGGGCAAGGGAATAGAACAGATGACCTCTCTACATGGACCTTCACCCACGACTCTGCAAGCAGGCTAAAATAGTGAGAGAAAATGACAGAAAGTGAAGATTGAACTTTTGATAAAATACATTAGCTCATAAAAATGGAAGCCAAAACCATCTAATTCAAAATTGATATTTTAAGGATGCGATTTTAAAAATTAGAAACAAAAGATGGAAGTGCTTATCATAGAAAGTCTATTGCATTGCTTCTTATACTACTCATATAAAAATAATTTCTCAAAAAATTAATCTCTCAGGTTGTCTGTTTGGAGACATGTAAAAAATAATGCCTTCAAAAAAATTATCTGGCCTTAGGAATAGACCTTTGTGAATATTAATTCATGGTGCACACATAGCATTTTGCCTCCTTTCAGAACCTATATCATTTGCCTCATAACTTCCTCTATTAGTCTTTCCATCATAGATAACATGTTCATGCAATGTGGTGAGATTGTGTTGATTACCTACAATGTACCAAGCAATGTACAAAGTGCCAATAATTCAAAACAAATAAAATGTGGGGCCTCCCTTAAATTGCTTAAAGTGTGGTAAGTACACAGTTCAGTGTGTAAAAGCAATTGTGCAAAGACCCTTGCAAAAGAAATGTATATGGTTCTTTGCAACAGAAATCACATCTAATAGAGCACAGTGTCAAGAAAGACATGTAGGTTGGGTATTGACACTTAAACTAAGTTAAGAAAGGCATTACTGGTAGAAGAAGCAGGAAGCAAATACAAATAGTGACAGTGGCAGGAGAAAGCAGATGCTCAGGGAGCCACCTGTATGACTGGATTACAGGCCAAGTCATGGAAACTTGTTATGAACTATTCTTCTCCTGACATAGCTGGGGGAGCATCAGGCCCTCCAGAGACCATTGCTCAAATACAGAGCAACAAGCAGGGGAAAGCCAAGTTACCTTTGGTTTTAGCCCTCTATGATAACACGTCAGTATGCACACTCCACGGACTTGCCTCATCCTGTCAGCAGAACCTAAAAGGGATCTTATCACAAGAAGGTTCAGTGAAAAGAGAATGCAGCTCTGGAGGGCAGCCGACATTTGTTCACAGCAACATGACACAGAGCCTAAATGCCAAGCTCAGTGCCAAGCTGAATAGAGTGTGGCAGCACAGGGTCCTGGACAGTCAGAAGGCAACACAGCAGAATTCCCATTGATCAGAGACATCACGTCAGCATAAAAGGCAAATGGTCCTGCAACAGAGCACAGCTGGCCTCTGGGAGCACAACAATAATCAGTCAGCAAAATAAAAAATAGATATTAAATTATAAAATAAAGACAAAAAGGAAGTGGCTCTTTGGGTAGTTTTATGTTCCTTCTATTTTTTTCCCTCTACCTCCTTCTCTTACTGAGAGAGAGGGGGTGGATGGGGAGAGGGAGAATAAAAATATACATCCCATCTGGAAATACTGAATAATTACATCACTTAAATAGAAGATTAAAGATTTTTATGCCTGGGGAACTCCAGACAAATGAGGACGTGAGGACACAAAGAATGAAGTCAGATATGTTAGTTGCTTATGTCTTTTAGCACCACCTATAATATTTTGTTACATTTTCCTCTCTCCATCTCTCTCCCTACTTGTGACCCAAACCTACCTTTACCTTTCCTCTCCTCAATACAAAGAAAAGGTGAGCAAGATTCAGAGAAAAAAATGATGCAGATTAAGATGGAAATAAAATATTGGGGTGCCTGGGTGGCTCTGTGGGTTAAAGCCTCTGCCTTCAGCTCAGGTCATGATCCCAGGGTCCTGGGATCGAGCCCCACATTAGGCTCTCTGCTTATCAGGGAGCCTGATTCCTCTTCTCTCTCTCTCTCTCTCTCTCTACCTGCCTCTCTTCCTACTTGTGATCTCTGTCAAATAAATAAAATTTTAAAATCTTGAAAAAAAAAGATGGAAAGAAAATATAGAGATCTAAGAAAGCAGTCTGGATGAAAGGAGCAAGAAGAGGAATACTTGAGAGAGAAAGAAAAAGGAGGGACAAGAAAGGAGAAGATAAAAAATAGTGTGTCATGGTTTGTTCTGTTTTAAAATATTTTAAGATTTTTGAAAAAGAAAGAAAGATGAGAGATTGAACAGGGACAAGATGCAGTGCTCTCCCCATTTTGCCTAAGTTCAAAGAAATCATGCCTCTTGAGGGGCTAACACTTAATCTTTCAATCGTAAAGTAAGACTGAAATATGGACGGGAGATAAGTCTCCTTTATACATTAATCCTGAAAAAAAGATGGGCATTCCCTGATTCACTGATTATAAGTCCATGAAGTTAGCAGAGCACAGTCTAATTTTCTTTTAACCTCTTAAAATGTTCTAAAGAGCCTCTTAACTACATTTTTCACAGGAAAAACATTAGCAGCATAAACATCCTCTCATCTAATCACCATTAGGATTCCATCATATCTCTAGGCTACAAGAGGGACACCTCTCTTCTCTGTGGCCCATCCTACCAGAGTCACACTGTGCCTGAGCATGCACCTAAGCAGATACTAGGGACTCTAAGATCTTTTTTGCATGGACCCTTTCCCCCAGCCCATCCCCAAGCACTTCAGGGTTCAAGATGTAACTCAATTTGATAACTAAGTTTATTTTGTGCTTACTACATGCCAGGCACTCATCTAAGTGCATTACATATGCTATCTCACTTAATCCTCCTCACTACCCTTTGAGGTAGATTATAATATTTATCCCTCTTATAGAAAGAGGGATAGGGTAGGGCTGGGCATGTTGCACAGACACAGGCATACATTTAATTAGTTCACGTACATGTGCACATTCCCTTACTTGACTATGGGTCAATTGGTCAGAAACCCATTTAGGGTCTACCTCCTTTAAAAACCCATCCAGAACCCTCCCCTCAACCTTACTGCCTACACTGCCTCACTTGGGTTTTGGCCATGGCCTATCCTCTGCCACAGTTTCTAAAACTAAGACAGTTTATCCTCTAATGTGAGGCTAGAGCAATAAACAATACACAAATTACAGACTTGTACTGCTCTTATAACCTCCTGAGAGAAAGTAGGTATTCAACAAGCAATTGCTGCCATTTCACATACAAAGCACATGAACTGAACTCATAAAATCACCAGTTTTTCTTCAAAATATAACTTGTGCAAATTAAAATACAAATTAAAACATCTTCCATGCCTTTGCCATTTTTGGTAAGAAGTTACTAAAGGATAAGTGCCAACAAAACAAGGGAGTGAATCAAGAAAAAGACAAGTGTGGCATGTAAGAAATAGTAGATCCTGAACAAAGAATAACAAAGAGAAGCACTGAATTTCAGCTATGCACAAAAGTGAAGGGATAACTAGGTCAGACTATAGTAGCAAAACACAAGACTGGGGGCACAGTGGAGGGTAACTCTTCAGGGAGAAAGAAGAAGAAATTGATAGGTTATTTGATGTGTATGAGTGTCTACAATTATCAATAGACAAGAAAAAAATGATAACACATGGAAACCAAAACAAAAGAGGCAATTTTAACCACATGAAAACAAGTTATACACACGAAGAAACAATCATAAAATTCTTGTCTCAATAATGAAAAATAGTGCATGTGCTTATTAAATACTTGATAAATGGCTACTCAGAGCTGAAATGTGCTGTAAGTGTAAAATATACATTGGATTTTGAAGTTTTATTGTAAAAAAAGAATGTGTACTATCTTACTAAAAATTTTATACTGATTATATGTTGAAACAATATTTTGGACATATTAGGTTAAATAAAATATCCTATTAAAATTAGTTTGTCAGATTTCTTTTTACTTTTGAAATGTGGCTTCCAGAAAATTTTAAATTTTTTGTTCCATTATATTTCTATTGGACAGTGTTACCTTAGATTGCTATCAGTAGAATGAATTTGTCTTCCTTTCCTATCATTGGTGAGACATAACTTTGAGTGTGCAGACTACTCATAAGAAACAAAATTTCATCAGAGGTGGAAATTAGGACAGCCATTATGTTCAAAGTGATCAACAATCCAAACTGCTGCCTACTTCCACAAGCAAACAGATCTAACACCACTTTTGAAGAAGCTGTCACTGTCATTTCATATTTAGTCATCTTGAACTTTTTCCTGCCTCAGGAAGGCAGACATCAGTCAGCACACTGCCATTAACATGATGGTTGTATTTAAATGGTTAACTAACCATGTAAGTAAATGATTTAACTAACCAATTAATCAAAGCTGGGCTAAGACCAAAGCCCAATGAGACTGTCAACATGAAGATTCACCAGACGCCTGAATAAATGGCTAGCCAACAGAGGGCTTCCACTGAATATTGAATTAAAGTATTTAAGCCACCCATTTCTTTTCTGTCAAACTTAAGCCTGTAGGCTAACTGCAATCTGTATCTAAAAATGGTACACTTTTAAAATCCTGGTTAACATACTGTGATGTCTTAAATGGCTTTAGTTTAAAAAAAAAATAGTAGATAATCTCCACTCCCATATGTGTGATTACTTCTATTTCCAACTTTTCCTGGAAAGCTTTTTACATTTACTCTTGTGCAACAGCTCAGAATTCTTTGGAAACAAGCAAATTCTCATGATCTTCAAAGTTTGGCAAAAATAAAAGAAGAAAAGGCAGTAAAAAACAATGATTTCTTAGTTATTTTTCTCAATCTTTAAGTAAGAAGGGCCCATCTTAAAATTGTTAAAAATTGTATTAACAAATTTAACACATCAGTAGAGTGGGTAATATTTCACTTTTGGTGGGTCTCTCACTTACTGACCTCTGCTAGTAATTATTATTAATTGTTATCAACAATTATCCCCAAAGAAAATGAAAACACTAGTTGAAAAAGACATATGCACTCCCATGTTTATTGCAGCATTATTTACAATAAGCCAAGATATGGATACAAACTAAGTGTCCATTAACAGATGAATAGATAAGGAAGATGTGATATGTAAACACATTGGACTATTAACCAACCATAAAAAAGAATGAAATCTTGCCATTTGCAACATGAATGGACCTATATGGCATTATGCAAAGTGAAATAAATGAGACAGAGAAAGACAAATACCTTATAATTTCACCTATATGTGGAATTTAAAAAACAAACCAAATGAACAAACAAACAACAAAAGAGAAACAGACTCATAAATACAGAAACAAACTACCGGATGCCAGAGAGGAGGAGTGGGAGGATAGGTGAAATAGGTGAAGGAGATTTAGAGGTACAAACTTGCAGTTATAAAGTAAATAAGTCAGAAGGATGAAAAGTGTAACATAGGAATTATAGTCAATAAGCTCGTAATAACTTTATATGGTGACAGATGGTAACTACACTTATAGCAGCGAGCATTTCGTAACGTGTTTCATTGTCAAATCACTGTTGTACACCTGAAACTACTATAATATTATATGTCAACTGTACTTTTAAAATAAAGTAAAATAAAAATTACAATTATTTTTAGATTATTGAATTGATGTCAGCTCCCTCTGTACACCTCAAGGCTTTTCCTTGAGGGCTCTTCCTCCCACTCAGCCCAAACTTCATTTGTAATTACCTTCAGCTTTCTGCTTAAATGTCATTTACTCAGAAGGAAGTTTTCCTGGGCACCCTCATCTCCTCAGGACCACTCAAAACAAGGCTAGCTCCCTTATTATACGCTCTCATATGCTTGTCACAACTGTATGTTAAATAACTAGTTGGAAATGTAGGTCTCTCCATCTAGACTCGAAGTTCCACAAACATAAATATCATGCCTGTCTTGGTAAGCTTCCAACTGTGCCTAGCACCCAGCACAGTTTTTGATCAAGGTTTGATGCAAGTCCATCTACACCTCCACTCCTGTTTGAGGTGTAATGCCACCCTGTTGGAACATACATATACCTGAATAATAAACTACTACAGGAAGTATAAAAATAGGAAATATTCCATTTGATTTCTACACCGGGCACAGGACATTTTACCACATCACTATTACCACTGAAAAAAGATTCTGAATCAAACCCACTTAAAGGTAAACATATTTTCACTGGTTAAGACCAATCAGTATAGAAATTCTTTCTTGGTATTATTAAGTGTACAAACAAGTGCATTTGTAATTGCATGTGCTTATAATATAGTCAGACTGGCTAACTTTTCATCAAGGAATTAACAGTTTTCATCACAAATTTTATTCTTAAGTTTGCTTAATTTCCAAGTAAATAAACCCATTTTCTGTCATTACTCCAGTAGCTAGAGCTAGCACATTTCCTTCAGTCAAAACTAATGGAGTCCAAGAAATGAGTCAAACTAATTAAGTGTTAAATAACTTTTCTAATTATTTTCAAACTCAAAAATTATAATCTTTCAAAATAAAATCAACCACGAGGAAGGAAAGTGCTGAATGAAAAAACAAAGTTAATTCAATCATAATGAATGATTAGAAAAAGAAAAGTATCTCTCTGCTTGGAAGAATGTTTATAGCAGCAATGTCCACAATAGCCAAGTTATGGAAAGAACCTAGATGTCCATCAACAGATGAATGGATAAAGAAGATGTGGTATATATATACGATGGAATACTATGCAGCCATCAAAAGAAATGAAATCTTACCATTTGCGACGACATGGATGGAACTAGAGCGTATTATGCTTAGCGAAATAAGTCAACTGGAGAAAGACAACTACCACATGATCTCCCTGATATGAGGAAGTGGAGATGCAACGGGGGTGGGAGTTAAGGTGGTAGGAAAAGTAAAAATGAAAGAAGATGGGATCGGGAGGGAAAAAAACCAAAAGAGACTCTTAATGTCATAAAACAAACTGAGGGGGGTGGGGGGAAGAGGGGTTGGGTGAGGGTGGTGGGGTTACATCATATGTTTAAATAAAGCTTAAATAAAGTAAAAAAAAAAAATGATGATGGTAACTAAAATCAATCTATTTCATTATTTATCATATTTCATTTATAACTTAGGTGTGTGTTACATTTACTTCTAAGTAGAATAATTGGTCTTTCTTGAATTTAAAATATACTCATAAAAAACAAACAACTAATTAATGTATTGAACTTGTCATTAACTTCACACATTAATATATTCTTCCTTGAAATTCTCTCTCTCTAGTAAAATACTCAAAGCTGTACAACTTTACATTTAGAATGTCATCCCACTTAATTCTTTAAAAATCAAACTGTATCAAGTATATATACTTTTATAGTTTGTTGAATATTCAGTTATTAAGCATCATCTAATGACCCTCCTTGTGAGTCTCTTTTATGGCCACTCTCATTCTGTTCTCTGCTTTCCAGCTATTACATTTTCTCAGTTTCTTAAACATGTCATATTCTTTCTAATCTTGAGGGCTTTTTCCTTTGCTGGACAAAGGATTCTATTCAATGTCTCTATTCTATGCCTACTCCTACTACTCCTATCCTATTCCTACTCCTTCTTCAATTTGAGTTTAGCTTAAGTGTCATTTTGCTAAGAAAGCTATCTGTGCTCTTCAACTAAGTCACTGTTCTGGATTTTACCCTCTCAAGGCCCACTAGCTTTCTCCTACAAAGTATGCATAACTGCAACTTTTAAAATAATTATTAAAATAATTATTAATAGTTGTTAAGCATCTATCTCTAAAGAATCATTAATTAAAATCATTAAATTAAGATGTTGTTCCTTCTCCTGGAGTTACTTTCTCATCCTTAATTTTGTGCAAAGGAGGTGTAAGCCACAAAGCCTAAATGAGAACACTGAGTTTCCAGATGAAATGTTAACTTACATGTATAATACCCTATAAAATGAAATTAACATTTCAGAGCAAAGCTGATCTAGAACGGTCAAGCAGGCCAATCCACAATTAGTCAAGTGTCCAGGCTAGTAGTTTGTTGTTAATCTCACCAATCCCCTGCCTTGAACCTTCTTGTTCTCTACCCTGCAAGGACAAAAAGGAATGTTACTAGACAATCACCTAACTACACCCTGGGGAGAGGGATATTCCATCCTGTTTCAGAAAGCATTTCCTTCCCCCACCCCAAATCTTCCTACTTATATGCAAAGAATGTTCTGTTCATTTAAGTTAGCTAACACCCCAGCTCATCTGAAGAACAGCACAGATGGCAATCAAGATCTCATAATGGGACAGGGAACAACACCTTCTCCAAAACAGAGAGACAACACATATTCAAAATAGGTATATATGGGTATATGTGTGGCTCAGTCGTTAAGCGTCTATCTTCCACTCAGGTCATGGTCCTGGGGTCCTGGGATTGAGCCCCATGTTGGGTTCCCCGCTCTGCTGGAGGCCTGCTTCTCCCTCACCCACTCCCCCTTTTTGTGTTCCCTCTCTCACTGTGACTCTCTCTCTCTGTCAAATACATCAACAAATCTTTAAAAGAAAGAGAGAAGAAAGAAAGAAAGAAAGAAAGAAAGAAAGAAAGAAAGAAAGAAAG